>KZ652275.1:109266-152301 GCA_001010745.2 Gerris buenoi
GATAAAAAAAAATAATAATAATAATAATTTATTATTGGTAATGTTGGTCAATTTTATAGTAAATAAAATAAATTGAATGCTACAAGATCGTTCAAGTGAGATTTTCACCCAATTTTTTTTAATTTTACATTAGCACAACTACTTGCCAGTTTAATGCAGTATTTACCTCAAAATACCAATTTAAAAATAAATTGGACAATAATTTGTGGTACAGGGTTTACAACTTACAGGCTGTAATCTCTGGGGTAACATAAATTACTATGGCTTTATACGTAACCATTACTATAAAAAAATTATAATAATCTGCAGCGATAGAATGCGTATGCTTGCCAAACTATTACTATGGCTTTATTAATTATTTTAATAAAAATCTACGTCCTATAAACAGGGTCGAATTTGCATTGACCTCAAAATGTTTTAAAGTCAATCAATCTCAATCTTATTTTTCTTTTTTTTTAATATTTTGATTCATAAAAAACAATTAATTGTTACAAATGTTTATATTCGAAAATTGGCTCAAGGAATAACACATTTCATTAATTATTACTCATTAGTTTTTTCCAGAATAACTCATTGTGTGAATCATAGAAAATGGACACCTGTATATATCTTTTACTAAACTTCTAAAGTGTATTTAATTTCCTCGTTTGATGACAGTAAAACATTAATTTCAAAAGAAACAAATTAAGGCTAATTCATTAAGAAATGTCACCTAAATTCATTCATTATAATTTTTTCAATTCCTACAATTGTATGGGTTTGATAAGAAGAAAATTAATAAATCTAACCTGCTAATATATTTTTAACGCGTTTCTTGTTTATTTTATTTATTTATTTTTTTTTACAACATAAAAAAGTAACAGAATAGATAATCGACTTCGATACCATTTTAATTACACAAAAGTGCGTTAAAAAAGAAACTTCTGAAAATCTATATGATAAGACGTTAGGAAAAAAGCTTAAATACAACAGAGATTAAGTAAATTGCTGTCAGTTCGTATTTGAACCAATTTGAAAACTTTTGCGTACTAAAAAAATAGCTCATTCGATATTACGCAGGAAAGGTGAGTTTAAATTATATAATTTGTTTTATACGTACTCACACACACATAATTAGTTTATACATATAAATAAAATTTAATTTTATCTATAAATATTGGCTATATTGGGGTAAAATCCAGGTAAAAAAATATTTCTAAAAAATTATATTTTCAAGAAAATTAAAAAATCTAGTTTCTGAGAAAATAGCTACTATTACAAAGTGCAAGATGTCGGGTTCACTTCCCACCCAGGGACGAATTATTTTTATGGTAAATTTTGATAAAANATTTTCACATCGATATTAAAAAAACCCTAATCTCAGCCTGATTTTTTATACTTTATCACATGCAGAGTATATATAAAGAGAAAGTATTGTGATAAAAAAAAATGATTTTGACTTATAAAATCATTTTATGGTTATTACTGTGAGAATTTAACTATGATTAAAGAATTCAAAATGTTGTTATTCTGTAAAACTGATTAGTTGACACTGCCAAATTATCTACATTATCAGGGATGTACTGATTATAATATATAAACAGTTGTGGCAATCTATTCTTAAACATTTAAAACTCCTATTTACAACACTTAAAACACTATCCTGTACAGTCATAGAAGCAACTTTTTTCGTTGAAGAAAAGAATTACAGAGTCAAGTAAGTGAAACTTTTATGTATTAATAATTAAAAAGGGTATTTATTAAGTAATAATTAATTAGTCTAGTCAGTATCAGTTTATTTTCAAATTTAACTTAAATTTGTGACAGTGTAAAAGAAAAATTAAAATTACTAGAAAATAAACTGCCAATTGGTGTGGCACATGTCTTTCTCGCATCCTATCTCGTACTTTATCGATTTTAAACTTTTAAAAACCATTATTGTCTAATGTTTAATTGCTTCCCCCATTTTTTTTTTAATCTGTCAAAATTGTTTTGATTTTTACATGAATTAAAGTATCAATTTAGCAAAAGTTAAAGAGCGAAGACGGTTCAAATTAATCTGGGGGTATCTGCGGGTTACTTTCGATAAACTATAAAAATTTCATTCAGATCAGATAAGTACTTTTGAAGCTATAAGTTAAAATAAATGTATGTTTGTGCGCATGTGGGAGAGAAACAAATAAGCGCAGAAGGTTGAAACTTATATGGGACCAAAATAATGAGCTAATTGTGACTTACCATACTAATTTCATTGAAATCGGACATGTAGTTTTTAAGATATGTTTGGTTCGCAAAAATTGAGCATCAAATGGACACGGAACAAAAAATGTTCCCTGATGTATAAAACTGATTTCTATTTTGGAATTATTGAAATCTGAGACATAAAAAAATGTTGGTTTATCAAAGAAAAATAAAAAATCACATAGCTTCCTTTACCCAGCAAAATTATTTTAAAAAAAAATAATAATAATAATAATTTATTATTGGTAATGTTGGTCAATTTTATAGTAAATAAAATAAATTGAATGCTACAAGATCGTTCAAGTGAGATTTTCACCCAATTTTTTTTAATTTTACATTAGCACAACTACTTGCCAGTTTAATGCAGTATTTACCTCAAAATACCAATTTAAAAATAAATTGGACAATAATTTGTGGTACAGGGTTTACAACTTACAGGCTGTAATCTCTGGGGTAACATAAATTACTATGGCTTTATACGTAACCATTACTATAAAAAAATTATAATAATCTGCAGCGATAGAATGCTTATGCTTGCCAAACTATTACTATGGCTTTATTAATTATTTTAATAAAAATCTACGTCCTATAAACAGGGTCGAATTTGCATTGACCTCAAAATGTTTTAAAGTCAATCAATCTCAATCTTATTTTTCTTTTTTTTTAATATTTTGATTCATAAAAAACAATTAATTGTTACAAATGTTTATATTCGAAAATTGGCTCAAGGAATAACACATTTCATTAATTATTACTCATTAGTTTTTTCCAGAATAACTCATTGTGTGAATCATAGAAAATGGACACCTGTATATATCTTTTACTAAACTTCTAAAGTGTATTTAATTTCCTCGTTTGATGACAGTAAAACATTAATTTCAAAAGAAACAAATTAAGGCTAATTCATTAAGAAATGTCACCTAAATTCATTCATTATAATTTTTTCAATTCCTACAATTGTATGGGTTTGATAAGAAGAAAATTAATAAATCTAACCTGCTAATATATTTTTAACGCGTTTCTTGTTTATTTTATTTATTTATTTTTTTTTACAACATAAAAAAGTAACAGAATAGATAATCGACTTCGATACCATTTTAATTACACAAAAGTGCGTTAAAAAAGAAACTTCTGAAAATCTATATGATAAGACGTTAGGAAAAAAGCTTAAATACAACAGAGATTAAGTAAATTGCTGTCAGTTCGTATTTGAACCAATTTGAAAACTTTTGCGTACTAAAAAAATAGCTCATTCGATATTACGCAGGAAAGGTGAGTTTAAATTATATAATTTGTTTTATACGTACTCACACACACATAATTAGTTTATACATATAAATAAAATTTAATTTTATCTATAAATATTGGCTATATTGGGGTAAAATCCAGGTGAAAAAATATTTCTAAAAAATTATATTTTCAAGAAAATTAAAAAATCTAGTTTCTGAGAAAATAGCTACTATTACAAAGTGCAAGATGTCGGGTTCACTTCCCACCCAGGGACGAATTATTTTTATGGTAAATTTTGATAAAATGCTCAATTATAATTAAACGTAACCACGAAAACCCGAATCAAGTAACAAGTATTAGTTATTATGAACTTCTAAATAAAAACTTTAATATTTAATGAAAACTTAAAGCTTTTTAATCTAAAAGCCACAGTATTCCTTTAGCAATTAATTTAAATCAAACTTTTTTTCAGTTTTAAATTTAATGCTTTTAATAAAATTACGTATTTTAGGTCCTCTAGTTCGTTAAATTTAATACAATTTTAATCTAAACAATATTAATCATGCGTGTAATTTATGAAAGATTTTATAGTACTTGTAAATCGATTTACAAACAAAATATCTTAAAAAATATCTTACAAAATATCAACAAGATATCTTAAAATATCTACAAGATATCTTAAAAAATATCTTACAAAATATCTTAAAAATTACTTGTCCGATTTTGATGAAATTTGGATGATATGTCATAATTAGCCCATTATTGGTCCTAAATTAACTTTAAACTATTGGTTTTTGCCGGTTTGGTCAAATAGCCAAGAAAGAAATAGTGTCAGATTAAGCTTATAAAGGCTGACAAAATAAGCAGGTTTAGGAAAATAGCTAAGACAGGATAGTGTTTCAGAGTCCAGAGTGAGCTTTCTAACCATGTCTAAATAAAATAAATAAATAAATTATAGTTTGTTCATTTTTGGCAATGTTCATGGCACAAACTCATGAAAATTTCCAATTTTTTTATTATTCTAGCTTGAAGAGCTAATTATAAATCAAGTTTCTTTTTTCGGCTCTCGGCCCTGAAACGCCAGTTATAAGACAAACAATTTTAAAAAAGCCCGCAAAAAAACTTTTAATGCCCTACAAAATAAAACATGCTTCGGCACTTTTTTATTTTTTGGCACCTTTTTTTGCAATTAATTTCCCAATTTTTTTTTATGGGCTATGGGCTATAAACTATGAAAATAATTGATTTTTAAGTACTCATCTAATAAAATATTTTACAAATTTATCGATGTTAAAACATGTTTCGTCACTGTTAGAATTGAACCCATAATACTGTTGTTTTATCTTTAGACACAGGAAGTCTTCAACCTCGCTAACAAACCTAATATCTTTATACATAAAATGACTAAATGCTTAAATAGAGCTGTAAACTTCCTGATATAACTTTATGATTAATCTGTTTAATTTTAAGTTAGCGAGACTTAAATAAATATTAGATTGAAATAATGTAGAAAACGTATTATTTTTATTTTTGAAAGCCAAAATGGGTACATAATACATATATTTAGGTGTGTACCGGCCTTGAAACTCTCGAAATTATAGGAAGCATTTATTTCTGTTACCCACGAAATGTACTAATACTAATATACATGATATTAGTAGATTACGTTTGCTCTAATGTTTACTTCTGTTTCTACACAGTCTATAACTGTAAACTGATTATTTCAAAATTCTTTCTCAATATTTATAAATATTGAGTATATTTTTTTAATTTTGTTTCTCTTCTCATCAGTTCTGAATATGATCGTTTCTGAATTATGATTCACGATTTGATGGTTAATATGAATTCACGTTTAATTTAAAAGATATGAAGCTCTTTTTGCTTGTATTAAGTTAATATAAATAAACGGTAAGTTCTTAATGATATATAAATATTACTATTCTAGTGTATGATAGTACACTATGATAGTGATGGTATTAGGCATGGCAAACGGAAAATCAAAACTTTTATCCTGGTGCTAAATAGAGGCCTACACGTAAATAAAGGCAAAAAAAAGGCCAGCCCATAATTTAAAGATTTACAAATTTAAATACAACAATTGAAATTTTAATTGCTATATTCTACGTAACTACAGAATGCTAGGTTAGTACATTCGCTGTTATACAAAACGTCAAAATTGAATTTAAATAGGTTTAGATGGGAGAGAAAGGTGCCATAGTTTTTGGGAGGATGGTCAATGGTCACCCCTGCATAGGACGTAGTTCCATTTTCACAAATGGTTAAAAAATTCTCTTATATTACTTCGGTTATAACTATAACAAACCTGCAATGCACGTCACAGACACGGCAAAAATTGTCAATTTGGATCCGGGGTATAGCAACACACAGGAGTTAGTTCGCATTTCACGAATTCCTAAAAATAATTATCTCACATTTTCTCGGTTATAGTAAACCCGCAATACACGTAATAGGCACGGCAAGAACTTTCAATTTGTATCCGAGATATAGCAACGCATAGGAGGTAACTATATAGATTATTTAGGCAGCTTAAAGAACTGACTCTGAAACAATGTCAGAGTGTCACTTTAGGCTGTAGGGAACGCTTGTTAATCTAGCTAGAAATTAGGATGCCCTCCTATGCTATCCTATGGGATTATTTTTAAGACTTGTTGAAAAAACTCCCTTAAATTTCCTCGAATAAACCTGTATAATTCACCTATTAGAAACGGCATAAACTGTGAATTTGTATCCAGGATATAGCAACACAAAGGAGGTAGTTCGCTTATCACTATTATTATTATTTTTTTTTTTAATTACTTCATTTTCCTTGGTTATAATAAACCCACAATATACTTATCAAACACGGCAAAAATTAGTAATTTGTATCCGGAATACAGCAACACTAAGGAGGTAGTTCGATTTTTACGAATCTTTCAAATCCGTCCTAATTATGCTTTCATTTTCTGTCCATTTTTGAAAATTGATGGGTTTGAAAAAAATCGAACTACCTCCTCTGCGTTGCTATATCCCGCATACAAATTGAAAATGTTTGCCGTGTCTGGATACGCAACTATTGAAATTCCAAATAGGTTTTTCTAAAGCCACGCCCACCTCACCTCTCATTGGCCAACAGTTCCTAGCTTGCCTGTTGCCGCCAATATTTAAATGGAAATGTATCTTCTATGAGATCTGTGACGTTACTGTTGTTTTTTTTCTGATCCAATTTTTTTTTTAATTATACACCTCATATTCCTCAAAAATTAATAACAGTATGTATTTGTTTAATACTATAGTTATAGTACTAAACAAATTACGTATTATCCTTCTGTCAATCTTGAGTAACTGTTGAACACTAGTGTTTCAATTATTTTCAATTGTTATTCCTCTAAATTGCTTTGAAAAAATATTTATACTAAAGTATAGACTGCAAAAATAGACCTGATTATGCCTAGGATATGGCGAAATATTGCAAAGCAAATGTAATAAATTAATATAATTAAATATTAATTTTTTTCTTACATCCCTAAAGACCTAAGAAAAAATATCATATCATTATCATCTAATTAAACACAAGATAGTTTTAAGTTATTCAAAATATGTTGATAACAGAGTTAATGTCTAAAAGAATCGATAAGGTAAATGCCTATGTTTAAATAATTAGTCAAAAACAAGTATATTATTATAATATTATATTATATATAATTGAAACAATTTAAAGTACGGGAGAATACATTTACTTACATATAGTTATACAAATAATGTTACCACTTGTTCCTCTTATAATTCTTATTTTTTATTCCTTTTTAGATAACATAGTTTTCATGTAACAAGTAGGTACCATACATAAAGTAAAAATATAGTATAATATTAAAGATTTATTGTATTCGTTGTAGCTACTTATTCTTTTAGCCATACATTTTGGTAAAACAATCACCATTTCTTTCCCCATATTTCTGTTTCGAGTAAATCTCTGTCAAGCCTCTTCACCGCACCTTTTTCATCCAATATCCTATTGTCGCAAAGGTCTTCCCTTGCTTGTCTTTTTCTCCCAAGGGAACCAATTCAAGTTTCTTGGTTCATCTACCATCTACCTTCGGTAGTTCTTAACCGAGTATGGAAATATGTCCAGTCCATTTCCATTTGCTCTTCAGCGTAAGTTCCATCCATTCTCCTAACCATCCATTCCCGATTCTTTTCTAATCCAAAGATTTAATTATATTATCTCTTCTACTAACACCAATCATGCTTCTCTCCATCATTCTTAGGCAAACTCTTTGGTTTTACTGGAAAAAAAATTATTGAAAATATGTCTGTCTAATGTAATTAACTGTAATTAACTTTCACAAACGAACTTAGTCTTAGCACTGATAAAAGGAATACGTCTTAATGTTTGTTTTTTTTAATTATAAAAATAAATACTTTTTCAATAACTAATAAAACATATTTTTGTAAATTCACAAATTCAATTAACTGGTAAAATACAATACTTTAAAACACATTACTTCTCTCTGTCTCTACATAATAATAATAAACAATAAACGTAACAAATAACAATACAAATAAAAAAGTTCTCTTTCTCCTTCTCATGATCTTTGCTTTTACCCACTTTCAAGTTTCATCTCTCATGTAATTCGGGTCAAACTACCTTACATAATCACAACAATATGTTCATTACAATGTATACCAAATTAAATCGGCCAATTTTTACTCTGAGCTGAGTCTTACAAGCTACAAACTGGGGGTTCTTACGATTTGCTTAGGTCCTAGCAACAAATAAACAATTAGAACTACTTGACCTTTTGCAAGGTCGGTCGAGCCCTTTTTTGTGTTTAATTTGACTGGACTACAAGGAATACAAAAGTATTTTTTTGTAATATTGAAACTCTTTTACTTTATAAAAAAGATTTAAAAGTTCAGGTTAATTAGCAATAAAGACGATGTAACATTTTAATTTAAATACTGGTGGGAATAGGCAAGCTAGGAACAGTTGGCCAATGAGAGGTGAGGTGGGCGTGGCTTTAGAAAAACCTATTTGGAATTTCAATAGTTGGGTCTGGCAAGTGTATACAAGTTTTTGTTATAACTTATATCTGAGGAAATTTAAGGAAATATATATCGAAATATGATAGTTATGAAGTAAAATTACGTTTATCTCCAGTAGGGAGAAAAAGTTATGATTTTGGATTAGTTTAGAGGGATTAAAGCATGTCTTTTCTTCCCTGAACTCAAAAAGTAGGGTAAAAAGTAAAAGTAGGGGGAAAAAGTAAGTACTGCCAATTTAATTACTTTATAAATAGTAGAGAATGAATGGCTAATGTAATGAAGTTGTTGAAATCAGCTTGGCGACATTGCTTTTTCGACATTCTTCATCATTGTTTATAACCTGCATCTAAATAACCCTCTATTTGAGTTTAATTCCAATTCTTATTTGTTTTTAATATTGAATCTCTTTATCTATGCTATTAAAAGTGCTAGTGATTATTGGTATTTATTAAATAATAAATAAAAACTTTGTAATGGACAAAAATGTGTATTTTCTCCCATCTGGAGATAAAATATTGTATGTACCTCGTGAGTAAAGTGCCATTATTCCCCTCGCGATTATTATCTCCCTCGGCTGCGCCTCGGGATTTAGGGACCATGGTTCCTTAGGCTTCACCTCAAGAAACAATTTTTTCGCTCAGGGAATAATGGCTTACTTTACTCCCTAGGTGCATAAATAACTATTATTATAAAAAGAAAAGTCAATTTACAGAAATTTGGTTGAATTTAGTGTTACTGAATGAAATTTAGTGAACATTATTTGTTTGTATTTTTTTAACGTTGATAGGCTTTATATATTCTATGCCCGTTTTTAAGGACTGACACCCCCTAAAAACACTTTCTTCCACTTGCAGGTCGCGTCAGGTCGACTTTGAAGTTCCTTCAGTAGGTACCCACCACCATCTGCAAAATTAAAACAATTACATAAAAATATAGATGAAAAAAGAAACAGAACTTATCGACCAGACAAAATTTTCTTTTTCCTCAAATTCCTGGCATGAACGTTCTCTAAATCATTTAGTCTGTTCTGTTGTTTTATCCAGCAATAAATCCAAGTGTACTCATACCATATCACGAACGTATATGAAATTTTTGCTTTACAAATATCAAATAAGGACTAGATGTGACAAGTGGGAACGGAGTATATTAAAATCTTATACAGAGGTCTACTTATGTTTCTTTAATAGTTGAGACACTTCCCTCACTCCAATAGAAGTTTTAAGGCCAAGAACCATTATAGTCATAATTACTGGAAAACTAGGATGCCCTCTATAGATATCTCTATATAGATATCTCTATAGATATCTATATAGGGCTGAAAAAGACAACATTGAAGTCACGAAGTCTGTTTTTTCAAGAATGATAAATGCAATGCTTATTCATATTGTTTTCTGGTTTGAAAAATATTAGGGTAAAAATCAAACTTCGAATTTGTATCCGGAAAATAGCAAAGCATAAGAGGTAGTACGATTTTTTAAACCCGTCAAAATACAGCTTTTAATCCAGTTTTGAATATTTTATCGAGAAATCCCATGGCTTTTCCTTAAGAGTTAAAAAAATAGACAAAAATATAATGAAGAAATATGTAGCAAATTTTATCATTCTCAATGAACAGACTTCGTAAGACTGTAAGACCATTCCTTTATTTGTTCTTGGTCCTAAAACGTCTATTAGATTAGGCAAGGCTAATTTCCTAGTTTTACCAGCTTTAAACTTAACCATTAAATTAAAAACACAACTGTCTTAAAGTCAGGTCTTTAAGCACCACCTATAGGTATAGGGCACTTCTCAGCCAATTCCATGCTTGATAGTTCATGAAGAATCCTTGAATTGTACCAAGATGCACAAGAAGGAGGCACTACACACTCATATTTAAGAGTTACAACTTGATACTAAAAATACAACTTGATTCGTTATCAGATAACTTATCGAGAGAAAATGAGTGTGTATTGCCACTTTCTACCTTGTTGGTGACGCTTTGTATGTGACACCAACGAAATGTATAGAGCTTCTCCATACAGAATCGTCGCACACAACTGCGAACTTTTCCTATGTTTGCTAACTTTATTGACAGATATTTAATCTAGTTTAGGAATGCATTCTTTTCAATTCTTTAAAAGCCATGTCATTACAGCAAGTACTTGATATTTTAATGGGAAGTAGCACTACAATTAATCAAAACATGACTTTAACCATAGACAGCGTGTAGTAACAGTGAACTAAAAGTGTAACAATTAATTCTAAAATGTTCTGAAAAGTGAAAGGAGTTTTGTAAAGTAGCACTATTAATCTTTACATCAATTATTTAAAAATCCTTTTTCTTTTGGTTTTGCAAACCAAAACTATTTTTAAATGAGTTGCAGCAATAAACAATTAAACGACACAATTGGTTTTTTGTGAGTTAAATGTTTTGATTTTAGCCATTTAGGAATTAATTCATGCTGAGAGAAAAAATATACAATAAAATTCAAAAAACTTAGAAAATCTTTCTTACAATACATATTCTTATATAAATATTTTTCATGAAAACATTATTTTATTGTGATTGTCCTCATATTTACTTTCTCATATTTGTATTCTTTATAGAAGAATGTATTAGGATTAAGTAAAAAATAGATCCATTCATAAACCATAAAAGTAGTTTTACCGGAAAAATTTTTGCATCCGAGCTGAGATATTGATAAAAATAAGTCTCATTTTGCTGAAAATTAAAAACGAGAAGTGTAATGTGTAACTAATAGTAAATAAGTGGATTTTTTAATGTAGTTTAAAGATCATATGCGTATGTATAATATTAAAAGCATACTTACTTTTTTTAAATAATTTAAAGTACCACAGTATAAACAACATTAAAACTAGTACGAAATGTATCTTCAACAAAACCCTTTCAAAAATTAATATTTATATATTTTTTTTAATAAATTTTTTATGTTCTTTTTAAATAAATTCAATGTTTACAATGCAAATGAAAAGCTTTGTGTTGAAGTGTTTTGAAGATTTTGAATTTATCTTCAGACACAGGCGTCATTTTCAGGTATGTTAATTTTCAAATGAAAACTTTTTTATAGAATATTTATTTTATTTAAAATTCATTTAATAAAGCATTAATAACAAACACATATTTGAAGTCTCTGTAAAAAAAATAAATTTGGGGCATAAAGCTGAAGGTTGTGCGTTGTTCAAACCTAAATACCAAAACATTTTGTGTTTCACTATAATAGTTAGATTTTTGTTTTCCTCTCTCCTGTAAAATTATTGAAATTGCTCATAGCAGGTTTTTCCACGGCAACGACGATGCTGGATATTCAATTTCTAAATGGATGTTTAGAATGGAGGATATTGTATTTCAGTAAAAGCCTCTGTGAGTGACACAAAAGCGACATTTTGTATGAAATAAATCTACCATGAAGAATAAATTTATCTCACCATTATCTCCTTCTTAAATTAAACTTATATTTTGCAAACCATATGCGTCCGAAAGCACTAATGAGGTCGACCGCTCGATTGATCTTGGGCTTGTTGTGGTTAGTGTCATGGCAGCTTCAATTACATGACGCCAAATGGGTCTGATTGAAAGAAGCGGTTAATCACGCTTTAAACTTAAACGATTTTGGTTTAAAGTTAAGCTATTATGTGCTGTTACAAAAAAGCTATTATGTATGCTCAAGTATCAAGTTTACAAAATTTGCTATTTTTTATCGTTTAAAGTTTCCTGAGGAATAACAAATAATAAATAGGGCAAGTATGCTTTCAGCACCCATAAAGCATTTGTAGGCAAATAAACAAATAGGGCAAATTCGTTAACCAGCATAATCGGCCCAGCCTTATTAACATGGCGGCCATTTAAAATTCTGTTTTCGCTATAACTTTTGAACCATTTATTAAAATTACAATAAATATATATTTTAACTCAGGGCGCCCTTCTCTATTAATTTAACACCGTACCTCCCCCATCTTGTTTAAAAAAAATGCCAGCCCCTAGTTTTTTCGGGGATGATTTTTTGGGGGTTTCCTATCATTTCCCTGTGATTGCGGGTTATATATACATAACATAACTCTTAATTTTCAAATTTTTTTGTGTTGGAGCATCTGCAGATCACGCGTTACAAAAACTGCAGATCAGTGCGTTACAGATAGACAGACGGGATGACAGTGCAGGAATGTTGGGTGGCATGTTGGTCCTCGTTTTAGGCTGCGGAACCTAATGGAAAATTTAGGATGAAGAATTTCCATTTTCCATTTTTGTTCTGTCCATGGACAGGGACAGAAATGGTACAAAATTACGGAGGAGTAAAGGAAACAATGTTTTCAACTTTTAAATCAAGCGTCACAGATAGTAACGTTATGGAAACTAACCGTGGGCTGGGCTCTAATTTTGATTAACATGGGACCAACAATGAACTGATTATGATCTATTATACAAAGTTAATTAAAATCGGACGAGTAGTTTTTAAGACATGTCGGTTCAAAGGGCATACCGATAGACAGTCATGAGACCAAAAATGTACCCTTATGTCTGAAATAGATTTCTGTCCAGGAATTTTTGCATTCGGAGATATAAATAAAAAATGTATTTAAGAATGCTCACAATCCGTAACATTCGGTATGCTAAAAATCCCTCAAAAATTGATTACTAAGGCAATTGAAAATGTCTTCATCAGATTCAGTGCAATGATTATCAATTTTTTTTTATCACTCTCCATTTGTTAAATTCAGTGTATACAAATTGGCATTAATACATTTTAAAAATTGTAGGGACCTGAACATCCTGCGTAGAATATATATGTCTCCAAGCTATTGTTTTCGCTGATCAATTTACAAGAATAGTTGCTTTACTAAAGTAATAATAATACCAGCAAAAAGAAGTTGCATAGAATTGCACTCTTAAACCGACCATATCTTTTTTCAAATATTGCTACCATGAAACATTTTTCGGGGAAAAAATTACATGTTCCTTCTGAAAGAGCTTTAAACTGATAAATAACATACTATATAAGCATAACCGTTTCTTTCAATTTGGGCTATTTGTTTTCACAATTCTGGAGATAAATATTTGTTTTTATAATAATATTTACTTTTTCTTCAAGATTTTTAAAACTATACACATTAATTTTATCTCATGCTAACTAATATTGCCTTTAAAACGATGTACAACATATCATACTGGTCAAAACTTTATTTTAGTCCGCCATATTGGCCTCCATATTTTAATTTTTGGCATTTTAATAATTACATATTCTTATTTCTTATTCTACTATTCAAGACCTTTAAAACCATGTATAACATGGCATGTTGACTAAAACCTTTTAATCGTCCGCCATATTGGCTGCCATCTTGAAAATATTGAGAAATTTCAAAGAAATACACAGTTGTCACAAATGATGAGAATTTCATATCGATGACTTTTTACTCCAGATTATGTTTAGACAAACAAACGAGCTGTTTAAATCCCTGAATTTTCAAGTCTCTGAAATGAAGCTCTTTTAAAAAAGAATAACAATCTAAGGACCTGCAATTCTTTTCCTAAGTAACCATGATTGTTTAACAATAGGTTAAATAAACAATATTATAAAAAATATTAAATTAAATAAAATTTGTCACATAAATAAAGAAATTATTTCATAATTTATTATAATTCTGTCTTATATTGGTTATTATTAAAATAATACAATTTTTCATAGTAGGAAGCGAGATAGGTAATAAATTAAAACCATTTGTCAAGATCAAGGCAATAAAGTAAATCCATTTTTTTTTTAAAAATCAATAAATTTTGCAAAAATAATCTAATTTGTTTCTTTTAACAATTTGTCAATTATAGAATAATTGTTAAAACTGACACTTTTTCAACACAAATTATAATTTTTATTATTTACTCTTATAATAAAGAAATAATACTGCGTTTAATTACAGTCTTTTATATTATTATTTTTCTTCTTTTCAGAATTTTTGAAAAAAACACATTTTTTTTACATTCCATGATAAAATATTGAAATATTGGGGGGAAAAAATATTAGAAAACAATGACTAATTAGGATTCTATTGTAGAGTGTCATTGCTAAGGTAATTGTTGCCGTCAATATGAGTTATTTAAGTGTCACAATATAAAAGTAAGGTGCGAAAGAGATATCGCTTCTTTATTAATCCAATCGTACTAATATAGTTAGTTTTTTCTTTCTAAGATTGAAGTAAGTATATGTGTTTTGCACTTATATTATAATAAATAATATTTTTAGTTGTATTAATTGTAAACAATTATTTATTTATTGTACATTTAAAATTAAGAATATAATCTGATATTATGTATCTGTTTTCAGTTGTTAATTTAGGTACTTTTGGTTTAATCACTTACTAGCTGGAGATGTACACTGTACTACTCGGTCTCATGGCCTCTTTGATCTATTCAGGTATTTAAAATTTTTATAAATTAAATAATATACTAGTTGTTTCGACCGATATGCAGTCGAAGCGTGGATCTTTACAATTAATTTTATTTATAGATCTTCCTAACTGAAATTTCAGGTATAACCTATTTTAATGTATTGTTCTTGGTACTGTTCATCACAGTTCCAGATATTGTAGTTTTAGTGATTTTTGTAATAATATCTGATTTTAGATTTTTCTCCGATGTACCGGGTACTTCTAAGTGGTCTGTCTCATTCTTTCAGAATATAATAACCTGTTTTACTAAAGGGTACGGCAGAATAGATTAAGCAGTTATGAATGGTTATAAAACAAGAGAGGTAAGAGGTATATAAAGAAATATAGTTTTTAGTTTGGAATTAAGCAGTAAATACAATTTATTTAATCATCAAGATTGGAAAATAATTTATTTGAGATGGCGGCCGATAGCAGTATCACATTGCTCAAATCTTCAGAGATCCCCTTCAACAGTTTTGTTGGATAAATTATTGTCGATAAATTGATAAAATCTGCTCCCTTATTTCTCGTAGGATGTGAGGGCGATGCCTTGAACACTTACGATTGGACTATAGTTCAGACAGCCTGAAATTACCACAATGTTTTGAGCATTTGTGATTTTTTTCTTTCGGGATACGTAAACAAGTGTTCTAACATATCCCTTACACCCTACCAGTGCAAAGGAAGTGAATTACTGAAGAAGTTAACGCCATTCCCCGATGTATGAGAAAGAGCTGTACAAAACTTAAGAGTTAGCCTCCAACCTTTGATGATCATGTGTTACTGCTAAAGTACGCCTTAAGGCCATAATTTTCAAATCTTATGACCATTAAATGGATTTACAGCAAAATTAAAAAATAAAAACAAGTTTTTCTATATACCTCCATTTCTTATTTATAACCCCTCAACACTGCGTAATTTTTCTACGGCTGTACTTTGGGTCGAGGTAGCATATATGGGAACATCATGTATAGAAATGAAAATAACTGGCACTTATAATTAAAGTCTTTTCTGTAAATTGATCAAAAATGCACCAATTATGGATACTTCTTTATCTCATAAGTTTTCTTTTAATACATTTTCCATCATCAGTCGTCTATTTTGAGACACAGCTGTATACAGGTCGATTTTACGAATCATGGGCGTATGAGATTAACTGGGCTTCGATGTAGCGTATCTGGTTTTTCGAGAGAGTATAAAATGAAAAAGTATCCATAAATAATACAATTTTTATCAATATACAGAAACACTTTAATTATATGTATCTNAGTTTAGATTGCTTATTATATTGAAGATATCGTAAAGATTACTAACGTTTGTTTATTTATGCTATTGCTATAGTGGTGTAAATGTCTGTTTTCTTGTAAAAAATACTTCTCGAAAATTAATATTCCTATATTCTCGAAATATATAAATATAATTAAAAAATTGCGGAAATAATGTAAGCAACGAAATTTAAAGGGATAGTGAGAACATTCTATATGAGCTACTTTTGAAATCCATTTAAATTTATTCAAAATCGGTTGAGTTCTTTTCATGGGTGTCCATCAATAAGGGCAAGGGAGGCTCCCTCTATTGTTTGCAGTTTGTAGAGTAAAATATAAAAGTTAACTAATTTACGCGCATCGGCGTATCAATTGTATACTTGTTATTAAATTTTTTTAAGACATAAATAATTTCCATAGAGACAAAATTCTTAAATATTTGAACTGGGTTAAAAGGCTTTTTGAGCATGTCTAATAGGGTTAAATATCCTTATCATTTTTTTCTTCTAACTCTACCTCTTACTTCCTCATAATTTCCCCATATATGCCTTATATTATCATTTCTATATACGTGATGCCCATACACGCTATCTCAACCGAGATTTATTTTTATTTGAAACATTAATTTTATTTTGTGGGACACCTGAATGAACACCATGTGATGAATTTATTTTTATTAACACTAGCACTAGATGCATTTAATTTGGTGTAAATAGACTAACTACTCGTCCCTTCAACCACTTAAAGGTACAAAATTGGTCCGACGAACTTGAACAGAACTTTTGAAATTCTGCCAACTGTCCGTAAACTGCTGTTTTATATTATAGCAGTCTATGCACAATATATTATATTGAACTACGGTTAAGTCCGGGTTAAGCAACTGGTTTAATTTTATGTAGAAAAAAAAGTAAATCGATTTAGGTATCTATTTATATAGGTTGTTATATCAATTTGAAGACCAACAAATCAAAACAAACATTTATTTTCATTGGAATAAATATGGTTGCCTTAGCTTAGCAAGAACAAATATTTTCGAAATGCGTCGTCGTCGGGACACTACTCGCTTATATAAATGATTTTTGAAGTAATCCGGTAATTACATTAAAAAAATGACCCGACAACTCGATTAAAACTGCATTGTGTTACTGAATGGAAATCCTATAATATTAAATTAATCATAAAAAATGTTGATAACATGTTTAACAGATCGCTTTTTACTTTTAGTTTCGATTTTATGGGGACAAATTTTATTTTTTAATATCTAAAATTTAGAGCCCGAAACGATGTGGTTTTGTTTGAGGAATGTATCTATATGTATATACATACTAATAATTACAAGATAAAAATAATTTTTTATATATGTTCTACGTTTTTAAATTTTCTGTTGAATCATATGTAATGTTGATAGTATAATTGTTATTGTTATAATATGTATTATAATGTTAGTGAAATAAAAAAAAATTCCGAATTTATTTACTTCACATAAATGACAACCATCTAGAGAGCTGAACTTAAACCTATATAAAAGGACAAATCTTTGAACAACGGATCTTTCCAACACCGAATATAAACCGTGGCCATCGATATACCCCCGTGTAGGTGACGGTAAGAGAAGAAAAATAAGTAAAAGTCCAGATGCAGAGAAATTAATCCGATACCTAGGACCCTAGGACACAAGTGTAACCTGGTTGTCACACGTCAATTAATTTATTTATTTCATTACTTTTCCTGTTTCGCTGTCATTCAATGTTTATCTCTTTATAAAAAAAATCACAAATTTGAAACCCGACCAAAATGAAGATTGTATAAATTATAAGGGATATGTCAAAACAAATACAATAACTTTTTTTTTCCTTACTAACTTTCCATACAGCAAAATTTGCTGAAAACCAATTAAATTCTGCTGAAAGATGGCTAAAAGTATTAAAATAATGCATTGTCATCGTGTTTTGAGCTGTTCTAAAAGTATCAAATGTCTAGATATTCGGGAACTTAGTTAGAAATCGATTGCAAGATTTGTACCGGACAAACAAACAAACAAGAAAGCAAGCTAATAAAAAATATTAAAAAAGTAAAAAGTAGGAAAAACCAGGAAGATGAAAAGCTAGTTTATCAATTGCAGCCGACAATCAAAAGAATAGAGTAAATCTCTTGACTAGTCAAATCAAGAAATTTTAATAAAGTCATTCTACAGTTACGCTCCATTTGACGAAACTTGACCAAACAGAAATATTTAAAGAAAGACTAAAATCTATAACTGCAATAAAAATGTTAAATTCAATACAAATTAAAAATCAATACAAAATAAAATCAATACAAACAGTGGCTTGAACTAATTCTTAAATTAAGTTCATAGAAGTCTTAGCAGTTAAGTACTGCGGGACGAAAATAACTGAAACAGAATATTCGCATTAATATCCTTATCATTTTTTTCTTCTAACTCTACCTCTTACTTCCTCATAATTTCCCCATATGACAAAAAATAAACATAACTGTAAAAGTCATGAAACAATCAACAAAATAAAATTTAATAGGAAGTAAGAGTCAAAATTAGAAACACTTGAGCATACTTAATCACTGTCAAGTGTGGATTAGCAAACACAAGTGTTTAATTAAATAAGGTGAGTGTTGTGAGATAATACACTTGAGTGATAAGGATATAACAGTGATTTAATGATTGTCAACTTACTTATAAAATTCAAGTATTTCCTCTAATTTATTTGTTAGTTTGATAATTTAAAATTTCTTTTATCACTGATATATATTTTTTTTTGTGAGACTTAACGGCAGAAAAAATAAAAATAATGTTTATTATCTTGTAAGTAATGTGAAATTGATGTTAGTATCAGAAATTACAGTTTTTTTTTGAGTCAATTGTGAATGAATATGTTTGTATTTATGAAGTTTATATACGGACTCATTCTTTAATGAACCGATTTTTTACGGGATCACTGTAAACCTTTGCGGCCATGATATCACGGACGCGGATCAAAGTCTGTACAGATCTCCACCATTCTCAAGGGTGATAAGAACCCATTATTTACCCAAGCCCGACTGTACTGGTCTATGCATCACCAAAGGGGTTACAAACAACTAACTCTTGGCTGGGAAACATCCACTCTTGGCTTTAAAATTCCCACTTTTGACCGGAACAAACAAAAGTAGTCGTTGGGTAAGTTGAAACTGGTAATTCTGTGAACAGGAGACTTAGCATAAAAAAAGGAACATCCCTGACAAATTTGAAGAAAACCGAACCATATTAAGTTGTGACTGAATACAAGCAAATTTACAGACAGACAAAATGCCAAGCGGTCATGTTAAAACAGGACCTCAAGGAATGACTCCAAGGAACATCCATGCCAAATCTCAAGTAATAAAAAATTAAAAAAACCATCAATCGATTTTAATAACTTCAAGGAACATACCTGCCAAATTTGAAGAAAATCGAAGAAAGCATTTGGTCGTGACTGTATAACAAACAAATTTACAGACAGAGANCCCTTACGAAAAAGTAAGATGAACGCTCATGGTTTTTTTTTTAAATCCCTATAAAGGCGTTAAGAAAGAGGATATAAAACACTTGGCACTTTAGGTTGATTAATGTAGGACCAACATTAAAAGTGTGCCATTTTTGACGTACCATCCAAATTTCATTAAAATGAGACAAGTAGTATTTAAGATAATATGGTGGTTAGAAAAATATTATGACGAAATACTACTAACAGATAAGTCGATGTTTTTGACTTCTTTGGTTTAAGGTGAGTTGGATGTAGACGAATTAGTCCATTAATAATGAATTTAGTATCAACCATTATTGATGATTATCAGTTAATTGAACGATATTAATAGATCACTAATGATAAACCCATGAATATGGTGAAATATGTTCTATACTAAAATTTGATAATTAACATAATATATCTACATTTACACACCTACTTTTCGAGTTCTATTATAAAGTTGTTAGCTAATATGTGTATAAAATTTGAATGGGCTACAATTAAGCCGTACTTTTTAACTTGATCGAACCCTCTTTAACTTTCCAAGCTAAAAAAGCAAATGTATTAGATTCATTTAACAAAATGTAGGCTATAACAAACTATTTTTATGTACAGTGACTTATTGAGAGCAGGTATTGCAGTTCCTTTTCTTATGATATGGCTTACTGTGCGTGTAATAACCTTCCGTTTAAATATCATAACTCAACCAGTTCAAACAATACTACCGCTAATGCTTTCGACTTATATGTCCGACGGACTGTACCAACGTATATTCTAGACAGTTTTTATTCCTGTATATTGGCATAGAGGGATTGGCCCGTCACGGGAGTACCGAGTACCAGTCTATCAACTTTACCCTTGAATTAGCCTGTTGTGTTTTGAGAACCACCATGGGATTGGTCCTTCGGAGACAAAGACTGTCTGTTCTGTCAGGACTGTCTCGCCCGGCAAAGATTGCTACTAATATACCTCCTGTATCTGGTATTGTTGTGAAGCGATTTCAACTCGGTATGACAACCTATAAAGTCTATGCTGAAAAACTCTAAAACGAATAACTCTACAACCTGTAACCTGTAACACTCTTTTCTTAAAAAGGCGTGGCATCTAATCGTGCAAGACCTGAGTTGTAGCAATTTTGACTTTAAACAAATCAAATATTAAACTACTTAATCCTTTATGAACAACGATCTCAAGAAATATTAATTTCAAGGAAACTGAATTGAATAACACATGTCAATATTAAAAAAAAATCATTTAAATTTATGTCTCTTTAAAAATGTACCATAGCCTTCACCCCACGCGTGGCTCATGCTAGGAATCAGTGGTGGTTTCCTACTACATATATTGTAGGCGAAGATTAAATGAAATGCTAAAAATGTTTATTTTGCAAAGACTTCCTAGAAAAAAAAAAAAAAAATCATAACTGTATTATACTTATAATATTAGGTACTACTTTAGATTGTTACTCCCCTATATTTTTTTAAGAATATAAATGACTTTGACTAAATAACTATTGGGACTAAGGGGTGTTTAGTCTGATGTATTTTGGAACAAAGGAATATCACACTTCTGTTTTTATAAGAGGAGTAACAGACTAAAGAAGGACATTACGTACACCTTCTTTAAATTGTTACTCCCCTCTAGATTTTTTATAAGGGGGGTAACAATCTAAAGAAATGCCTAATATAGTATAAAAATTATGTTACACCGCTATAAATTGAAACAGGTTAAAAAATATCACTTCTAATTCCCAGTTATTGGGTAATATTATTTCAGTTTTTTTATTTTTTTTATTATTATTCTCACATCCTAAGTTTCAGTAACATCTATATTTAATTATACTTTTAATGATAGGACGTTATCAAGCTATGTGCCACACTAATTGGCAAACATTTATAAGAGTCAAAACTACTATTTTACATTTGTCACAGGCGGCAAGTTAATGGGCATGATAAAGACGTCGTTTATTATTGTAGGTATCGAAATTAATTGAGAGTATAATAAGAAGTAAATCATTAAAAAAATTAAGTTTCATATACATATATATATATTTTTTTTAATTTTCACTAATTTGTAATACTTTTGCCGTATTATTTTTCATTTTGTTTTTCTGCTGTAATAAACATACGAGTATCTTAGCGTTAATTCCGTCTCAGAACAATACTTTTTTGTTACATCCTAATTTTATTTTGTTTAATGCTACAACTTTTAATACATTTTTTATTTTTTTGTAAAAAAAAGGTTAAAAGTTATAAAAGGTTAAAACAAATCAAGTAGAAGGTAGGCGTTCAATTTGAACGTGTTTAAGTTGTTACGTGAAATATAAAGGGAGATTAGCGTCAGACCAAAACCAAGTGAATTATTGTTCGCTATGGATTCAGGGACAACTCACAGGAATGCTGTTTGAGGACAAATCCCAGCTCCTAACACTCCAAACATGACTTAATCCGGGTTATGTATGATCTAGATTACGCCCACAATATGTAATATCGTTAAATAAATGTATAAAAATAACCAAATTAGAACTCAGAAACTTATAGATTAATAGTTTTCTTTATATTTCATTCCGATGCCAAATAAACTTAAGATCGATAAAAGAAAATTTAATCATCATATGTATATTATATAGTAAATTCAAGTTGTATTATATTAATAAGTACATTAAGTTATATTAAAAAGGTTAATGGATTCCATTAAAAGACTATGTTTAGATTCCGAATTGTGATGAAACATTTTAACAAATTTTTTAGTGGCAATTTAAGACCGGAGATACATATTTGGAAAATTCGTTCATTCAAGTAACAGTCAATAAAAAGAAACGGTCAAAGCAATCAAATTTCAAATGATTTTAGCCCAACCAAAAATGAAGCTTCTTAAAAAAAAGAAAAAAAGTATTTTTTAACATCGATATATGTTAGCTATAGGGTACAGAATTAATGTCTGTTACGAAAAAAACTACATGAAAAATATGACGCTTTTAAAATCCCACCAGGAAGTTAGCATTTAACAGGAGGTCGATAGGTTTTCATTTATAGTATGACATTCTGACGATAGGTGGGCTAAAGTTTCAATTAACGACATGTAAAATCTGACGCTCTTAGATATCATACCAGGAAGTTAGGATTTAACAGGAGGTCGATAGGATTTCATATATAGTAAGATATTTTGACGATAGGGGGGCTAAAGTTTCACTTAACGACATGTAAAATCTGACGCTCTTAAATATCCTGTAGAAAGTTAAAATATAATAGGAGGTAGATTGGATTTTTTTTATAGCTTATTTAGAATGTATGGTCCTAAGACTAAAAGGGTAGATTTAGGAAAGGGTAGCTAAAAATTTAATTTAGAATTTAAACCAATACAAACCTCTGAAGTTATGTTGTTAAAATAAGAATTAAACATCAACGTATATAATATGACTTATTGATAAAGATTAACAAGCAACAAATTAATTCAAGAAAAGAAGGCAATTGAAATTATATAAAGAGGTAATTAAATATAGTGTAAAGAAATAAATTATAAAGTTCTTACCACAAGAAGATTAAAATGCGAGCATAAAAATCAATTAGATGAAATTCAAATAAAGAAATATATATAATAAAAGATAATTATTACTCGTAACATGTCAAAAGCCGATTTAATTTTTTTTAAATAGCAGGAAATGAAATAAAATATAAAAAATAAGTATTATTCTACACAATTCAAGAAAAAGTGTGGGGGGGGGAGGAATAATAGAATAAAGTGAAGGAAAATCAATCATCATCTCCTCTTTACAATATAAGCCACGTGACTGACGGACTCAGTGACATTGATGATCACCCACTTCCAGAATAGCTAGGTACTTGAAATTAGGTAACTTTTTCTTCATAGACGCGATCTGGCTGTATTTCACTTCTCTTTGAGGCGTAGACGTGTTGGTCGAGTGAAGAGCACATTATACTTTATTAATTAATACAATCACCTATAACTAACCAATCAATGATTACTAACCAAAATTCTGGGGAACACCTAAACCACAAATCACAATTTTAGCTACAGAGATTGCTTTAATGATGCAGCCTCTGGTAAGAACGGATTATATAATCCGCCATTTTGGTTCAAGAAGAACGTCATTTTATTGATATCATGGTCGCTATATCTACCACACTGTTCCGACTAGAACCTTGAAATTTGGAAATAAGAAACTTCTAATGACATAAAAATGTGTACGTTCTAATTCAAGACGGCGAAAATATCCATCTTAAGAATGCAAGTATCCTTACTCAAATCCTTCATCTCTAAATCTCGGACATCGTATACGCTAGAAAAGCCTAAGTAAAAAGAAAGTGCTCCCTCCTAGAGGTTGGAAAAAAGGATGTATTTGTATTTACATATAAATATATATAGGTGTATGTGTGAGTGTGTGTGTGTGTGTGTGTGTGGTGTGACAATGAACTTTAAATTTGATGGGGACCATTTGCAATGATCAAAGATATTCACTACAAGTAATGAAAATAATAAATAATAATTATAAAATTATCTTCTCTGCAAAAATGTTTTTCTAGTTTCTATTTTATTTCCTATTCGTAATAATTAGCATCTCAGCCCAATATCTAGGTCTGTAGTTTACCTTCGACAATTCACAAGGTGACATAGTAACCTATCTATAAAATAAACAGAAGCAAATTTTCTACTATAAATTTACCATATAAGTAGTTACGATAAATGGAGGACTTATTACGATAAATTTATTATCAAGAGTGGGTAATCATTTTTATATAGGTGCGCTTTAAATAAACAACAGAATCGCAAAGGGAGTTAATATCCATAGTAATTATAACCAAAATTGAATTTTAATTTTCTAATGCAGCTTTCGGCCTCTTAACCATCATCAGTATGTACAATAAATAACAGCTTAAATAAATACTACTGATTGTACTTATTTATATTATAGGTAGTTCTTATTTATTATCGCTAGTATTTATTTATACTGTTGTCCATAGTAGGTATGATGACAGAGAGTTTGAAATTAAATTTGTGTCACTATTAATAACATATTTTTAAACTATCTCTAACAATTTTTTTTCATTATCACTAGCAGTATTAGGTCCTAAGACTATTACTAGGCGGATAGGCCGAACCACTTGTTTGAACATAGCAATTAAGGACTTATTTTAGGCCCATTTTATCAGCCCCGAAGTAGAGAGTTACAGCCACTTCACAAATCATATAGCTGTACAATGTACAGACGAAACAAGTATAGTATGGTGTTATCATTGGTGAGCCATCTAAATCATAGGACCAAAGCGCGGAATCGAAACCACGACCTCGTACTTCCCTCGATTCGTTGATGGCCAAGGAGACGTGGTTAGTGGCTAAAGTCACACGGGCACTCTGGTTCTCTATAATATAACTAACTTATTCTTATATTCCAACAAGCACTTAATTATGTACTATTGTTGGCCCTATGGTAACAGAGAGATTGAAAACTGGTTTTGAAAAATAAAAATTTAATATGTGGAGAGGCTAAAAAATACATTAAGAAACATATGCTCTTTAGAAGATCTATACCTAGTTATCCTATGGCGTAGGTGTTCGCGGCCCAACTTTAATAAATCTAGATCTTCCGGAGGTAGCTTCGGAAATCTTTATGTCGGGAATCTCGACATTTCGAAGCCATTATAGGGATCATTCTCAAGGGATACTTATGATATGAGAGTCATTTGCAAATGATCCCTGTATGAGGTTCAAAAAACCCAGATTAAGATGCCCCATGATGAGAGACAATTGTAAATGTCACAGTCATTTGTTGAAAATCATCAAAAGCAAACCCTTCAATATGATCTCTGTATGAGGTTCTAAACGTCCCGATTAAGATTCATCATGATGAGAGTCAGTTGTAAATGTCACCGGCATTTGTTGCAAATGGCTCTCATCAAAAGTAAATCCCTTCAGAATGATCCCAAATGGGACAGTAACGTCGGGATACACAAAATCTCTGACACAATCTCCTCCGAAATACCTACACTATGTGTAGTTAGCTTCGTGAATAAGAAATTTCAGATTACTTTATTAGACAAATGAGTTTGCTTTGTTTCAGGATAAACTGCAACAGCCTTTTTTGTACACTGATTCCCTTTTATTATAAATATTGAACAAAAAATCCTTACATTACCACAGGAATTACATTGTAATTCAAAAAGGAGACTCTTATATTAGAATTACTTCATAACAAAAATTTGTGACTCGAGAAGCTATCTGGAAAGAAATATGCTTTTGAAAACAAAACTGCAGTTTCCGTAGAATTATCAGCGATAGTTATGACATTATTGTGAAGATGATACAATGTAACTCATACAATAAATAATAAAGTCACGCTTCACCTCACTTTCGAACCAAACTATTTTTATATTGTTACATATTGTTAACTAATGTTATAAAATAATGCACAATAAGAAGACGAGAATAATAATTTGATCTAGCCTTGTAAAAAAAAATAGATAAAGGAATTCTTAGTTAGCAGAATTTGTATTATAATTCTGAAATGAGAGTAATCGACGAATAACATTTATTTGAAGTTATTTCTGCATATAGTTTTGATTATATTGGGTTCCAGAGTCATTGGTTTAAGGTGGTTTTCACACCGAAATTGAGGTGACAGATGACAGAAGACCTTCCTCACTGGGGAGACATGAGTCCGTGTCTCTTTTGATGTGAAAACAATCATGTATTAGTTTTTAATAATAACGTAATGTATCGGTTCAGTGAAGAGGTATACATATATCCAATCTTATGTCTCTCTGTCTGCCTTCTTGTCCCTTCAATTCTGGTGTGAAAACGGCTAAAATTTTAATTCGAGATGAAGTATACGATTTTATTTTTTTATTGATTTGAAAATGGATGGGTGTCCCTATTCCAAAACATTTTTGGAACGAAGTTTCATATTATGGCACATTTCGACGTCTGTAGGCCGGGAGTGAATCTGAAAAACGGCCGTCACGAATCGACCGATGACGATAACTTAAGTAAAAGATGACCGATTTTGTTGAAATTTGTTAGACAGGTTCATTCTACCAATGTCCAGGACGAGTTCGTTGGACAACGTTCTCCACCCATACGTTCGCGCACAAGCTTCAAATGTAAAATTGGAATTTTAGGACGGAAAAAAATTCTATCATCTATTCAATGAGACAAACAACCTTTTTAAATGTATTTTTTTTTAGTAAGACCAACACCGACAACGCTATGAAGTGTTAAAGATTGCTAAATTTAGTAGAAAAGACCTAAACGTTTAAAATAGAGAAAACAACGTTTTTACCGGTTTCTTACGTTCTAATATAGCGATTTGAATAAAACTTCCTACACATCGTCTAAAGTTCAATTGAAACAGTCATGTAAAATTTCAACCTGATACAAGCAGAGGTTAATTTATTAATTTGCTTTACTTTTTTATTTTTTATTATTTAATTTACTCTATTTATTTATTAATTTACTTTTGATTAATTTATATTTAATGAAAAGCACAACATTAATCTACGGTGAAGTAAAATTTTTATTTATTATTTTAATTTAGTAAAATGAGCTAGGAATAGCTCACAATAGACTCGAAATTATCTTTTTAATAGATTTGATTAGATATTTTAAAAATATAGTCTAATTAAATACATACCAATGATATCGTAGACTGAATCATTGGAGACGCTTTCCGGGGAAAAATAGCGTTTCCCGAATAAAAAGGAAGGATGTTTGCCCAAATGCATTCGTGACTACATCCGTTGATGACTCATAATATTGTGGTTGCGTTTTAATTATGGCTAGTATTGAATACATTTTGTCAATTTCAATGTTACTTCACTCTCAGGTAGCAGCACATGTAGTTTTAATCTTAATCTCTTTAATCTGAACCTGTTTTAATCTGAATCCTCTTAGAGTCCTAGTTGACTTCAAAAAAGTCATTTAAGTTCCACATCTCCTTATTGTAAAACCTCCACGTTCCACCATCCTTAAGTATATTACACACACTCAATATAATACAATTGTTAATTCAAATTTATTTATTCTTTTTCTCATAACTCATGTCAAATATACAGTCCACTATTATTATTGCATTCATAGCTTGGATTATTAAAAAAAAAAAAAAAAAAAAATTATACTGAATCTTACGTATGTGAATTACGTAAGAACAGCAGTAAATTATAACATCTCGACTAAAGCAGCCCCAAACACTTCTAACGTTTCTAGCCGAAGTACATGAAAAATGGAATTTATTCAAGCCACCTCGCACTTAGCTTAATCATAACACAAATATAATCACTTTATCCTGTTTTTTTTTTTTTTTTTTTTTTTTTTTTTTTTTTTTTTTTTTTTCATCCTCCGCTTTTGCAGCTATGGTTATTTACGGAAATATCAATATTTCCTATGTAAATTCGTTTCCATGGCTAATTTTCATAATTATTGAACATTTTATAAAAAATTACTTTAAAAAATCGGTCCAAATAATCGAACAAATTATTTTATATGGATATAGATACTATGTTTTTAAATCCCTTAGAATCTCATTTAATTGATTAATTTTTAAAAATATACATCATCAGAAGCTATATGATCGTTTTGAAAAACGATAATTTTTGTTATGTCTTCGACTTCAAAAAATCAAAGAGAGAAATACGTTTCAGACATCAGGGAACAATTTTGGTTCCGTGTCTGTCAATTAGTCTCTTTTTCACTAAATTTATGCGAACCACCATATCTTATAAACTACTCGTCCGATTTTAATGGTAGCTCATAATTAGCCTTCCGCTGCATTAATATACCTACATTTATTTACACTTATATGTTAAAAATTACTCATCTATTTTTTGTGAAATTTGGGTGGTTTAGCTCGTAGATAGCCCCGGAATAATTTCAACCGTCTGCGCTTTTTAACTTTTGGTTAATTAGCATTTAAATTCATGTAAAAAAAACAACAAAGGGGTAAATGAAAAATATTTGATATAATTGTCTCAAATTATATCAAATATTTCATAAAATCATTAAAGTATATGAAGTAGGACGCGAGTAAGATACGATTCATACCAATTTTTGTAAAAAGTAGGTAATTAGTAGGTTTTTTTTTTTTTTTTTTTTTTTACAATTATTCAATTTTTTAAAATAATGCTTCTTTTAGGCCAAAATCCCACGAATTCTGTTAAGAAGTGTAATCTTTATGTGGCTGCATAGAGTACAGCCAACAATACAAGCATTTTTAAAATCCATTAAAATCTTAAAATAAGTTAAATACTTAGGGAATTTATAATTTTACCAATCAATACTCTCTCTAGCAATGCCACGTATATATGTGAAAATTTAAAAAGAGGATATTTTCACCTGCGGATTAGCAACAATCGAGTTCGGTTCATTCGCTAAAATAAATATTGATTTTAAAGATATCGACAATTATTAGTATTAGTTTTGAATATTTACTACACATGAATAGAAAACAGTTGTGATTTTATTACTGAGAAGGAGTATTAAGGAGTGATGTCCGGCTGTATGTATGCGTGTCAGTATGTCAGTATGGAATTAAGCGAACAAAAGGTACGAGGAGACTAACTCGGAGACGTATTGTAACCCCCACCTAGAACCTACCTGTGCCTTCAACTAGAGACTAACTATCAGTCAGTAGTTAGTCCGCAGTGTCCATACGTACAGTTTAAATCAGTTTCCTTCAGTTTCTTATTACTTACATCGCTACTCAATCTATATATATATAAATGCATATATTATTGGTTAATACTAGACGTATTTATATTTTTTCTGATTTAGTGGTTATTGATATATTTAATTTATATTANGAGAGAGAGAGAGAGAGAGAGAGAGAGAGAGAGAGAGAGAGAGAGAGAGAGAGAGAGAGAGAGAGAGAGAGAGAGAGAGAGAGAGAGAGAGAGAGAGAGAGAGAGAGAGAGAGAGAGAGAGAGAGAGAGAGAGAGAGAGAGAGAGAGAGAGAGAGAGAGAGAGAGAGAGAGAGAGAGAGAGAGAGAGAGAGAGAGAGAGAGAGAGAGAGAGAGAGAGAGAGAGAGAGAGAGAGAGAGAGAGAGAGAGAGAGAGAGAGAGAGAGAGAGAGAGAGAGAGAGAGAGAGAGAGAGAGAGAGAGAGAGAGAGAGAGAGAGAGAGAGAGAGAGAGAGAGAGAGAGAGAGAGAGAGAGAGAGAGAGAGAGAGAGAGAGAGAGAGAGAGAGAAAGAGAGAGAGAGACCACTTAGTCAATTTGTGAAAAAATATGTCAATTTGTGTAAAATTATGTAAGTTTGTCCCAAAATATATCAATTATAAATCTCCAGCTATCTCTAAGCTTTTAAGATTGTATAAATGTCAAAAGTGTATGCTCCTTTATTAAGTAATTTTGACCACTTTTTTAATTTTTTATTTTTACCCTAGAAGTAAGTTTTAGTCTTATAGAAACCAAAAAATAAGCATATATTATAAACTGACCCTAAGACACCCAAATCATGACCTTTGAGAGAAGAAATTTAGTCAATTTAATAAATATATCCTTAGAAAATTGTTTTACCCCTTCATCCAAACACTTAAACATCGTCAATACTAACTCGATACCACAACCAAATGATTAAATACATATTAAAAAAAAAATACCAATATATTTTATATAATTAGTGTTTAGTGTCCACAATAAAAAATAGCTTGCTCGTATCCTATCACGTACTGTATTGATTTTATACTTTTACAAGCCATTATTAAACTGTAAAAATTGTTTGGATTTATTTACATAAATTAAAGCATCAATTGAACAAAAGTTAAAGAATGCAGACGGTTCAAATTAATCTAGGGCTATCTGCGGACTACTTTCAATAAACTATAAAAGTTTCATACAAATCAGATTAGTACTTTTGAAGCTATAGGTGTAAATAAATGTATGTTTGTGTGCATGTGGAAAAGAAACAAATGAGCTCAGAAGATTGAAACTATTGTGGGACCAACAATGAGCTAATTATGACCTACCATCTAAATGTCATTAAAATCAGACGTGTAGCTTTTAAGAAATGTTGGTTCGAAATAATTGAACGACTGACCGACAGACAGACACGGAACCAAAAAATGATCCCTGATGTCTGAAACAGATTTCTGTCTTAGAATTTTTGAAATAGGAGACCTAAACTTTTTTCGTTCCTCAGAATGATCACATAGCTTCCGTTACCTACGGTAAGCTCGGAAACAATAGTATATACTTTTCTACTATTTAGTAAAAAACTAAATCTTTCTGATCTCTAGTTCTCTATGTATTTATATATCCATAAATATCTACTTTCATATGTACAGAATAAAAATTCGTCAGTATCCAATTTATATTATATATATTAGTTATCTTCCTAATCATTAAATGTACATTTATATATGTGCATATAATTAGTTCCACGACAAAGGTTTTCTCCGTTATAATTGATATTAGGTAATGTTTGTTTTGGTTTATATTGTACATACTGTTTTGTTTTATTATTTATTTACATGTACTATAAATGGTGCAATAGCTTAGGCTAGGATTTGTTTCATCAGAGACGACAGATATACATTTTAAAAAATTGTTATCTTTTTTTTAATTGGGCTACCTTTGACAAAATCTAATGAATTGACATAATACTTCACTACTGTAATAACCACGTATGAAAATTAAATTTATTCAGTGAAATTGGTGTGTATATCGTCACCCAAAAACCACAAGACAGATTTATACCAAATGAAATGTTACTGCTTTGATAGCGCGGAAAAGTAGTGGGGAGCTCAACATTTAAAATCCTGTGCTCTCATGGAGAGTGTTTCTTTCAGTCCTGTAAATTAAATAATACTAAAACTTTGATAAATGCTCAGATTCCTATTAAAATGGTCTAGATTTAAGATTTTGCTTGCCGAGTTTACCGAAGGTAACGGAAGCTATGCGATTATTATGGAGGAAGAAACATTCTTGTATCTGATTTTAATAATTTCAAGATAGAAATCCGTTTTAGACACCAGAGATACTTTTACAGACACAAAAACATGGAACAAGTTTTTGTGTCTGTGACTCAAATTTTACGAACCTACTTATCTTAAAAATCACTCGATTTTAATGAAATTTGGATGGTAGGTTATAATTAGCCCATTGTTGGTCCAATATAAATTTCAACAATCTGTGCTGATTATTTTCTCTTTAACATGCGCACATACATTTATTTTTACCAACATCTTCAAAAGTACTCATGGTTTGTCGAAAGTAGCTCACAGATAGCCTCAGATTAATTTCAAACGTTTGCGCTCTTTAACTTATGCTAAATTGATACTTTAATTCTCAGAGCTTTAATTCATGTAAAAATATAAACAATTTTGACAGATTTAAAAAAAGGATAAAACAGTTAAATAAATTAGACAATTATTGGGTTGTAAAAGCACAAAATTAATAAAATACGTAATAGGATGCGAGGAAGCTACTATAGCTTCCTTACTAATTGACAGACTATTTTAATGATCATTTTGGTCTCCTTGTCCTTTTCCCTGCTTACCGAAGGTAAGCATTGTGATCGATCTGAAAAACGAATTTGTTTATGTTTCCGAATTCGAAAATTCCCAGACAGTTATTCGTTCGAGACATCAGGAAACATTTTTGGTTTGCGAACCATGAAATCTTAAAAACAAACCCTCTGATTTTAATGCCATTTAGATTGTAGGTCATAATAAGCCCATTATTGGTCCCATATTAATTTCAACTTTCTACGCCAATTGCTTTTTTTTCTAGATGGGCACAAACATTTGAACCTTTAAAAGAAATTTAATTATTAAGAAATTTGGATAATTTGTTAAAGTTGCCCACAGATGGGACAATATCAATTCTATGCCCATTAAATACTGCTAAAAAAGTACTTTTGTTGACGTTGCCCAGCAATGTTTATCGATTGTAAGAAAAAAATGAACACCTTTCCTAAAAGAATATAACTTTAATTTCTATACATATGGCTTTTATCCTCTTGGCAATTTTCAGAGCTTACATTAAACAATCATTATTAATGTAAATTTAAATAATTAATTGTTAGTCCTAATTTTATATCTTTTAATTAAATTTCCTTGAGACGAAGCAAAAGTAATAACATGGTCAACTTTAAAAAGATAACGCCATAAATTTTAAGATGTCGGCAATGTACCGACTTAAAAGAAAAAACGTGTTCATTTATATCGCCTTGGTCATTTAATTCTTAACAGATATGTAAATACTCCGATTTATTCTATCTTGTAAAGACCTTTACTGTCTTGTCGAAACGTAAACATAAACTAATAAATAAATTAACTGTCGCATCGTTGGATGGTCAAAGTAGCTTATATCTCCGTCCTCAAATTGTCCTAATACCGTTGTCAAACAGGATATACAAATAACCCAAAATAAATAAATTTTAAAATAAATAAAACATTCATTTTGAAATTATAAACTTCAACATTATTCCAATACATTAATCAAGAATACTGACTTTTAACAATTTATTATATAACACGGATAAATTCATACACACATACATATATATATTATAACATTTTGTCATTGAAATATTTAGTCTTGTTTCATTTGCTTTAAGTGATCTGTCATTTATATTTTCCATGATAATTTAAATATCTCGTAAATAATACAGACCAAAAGTAAGATAACCACTTAAATTTTTTTTTTATTATCGAAATTAATTTAATTTCAAATAATTTTAATTATGATAATGCTAATGCAAGGATATGCTAATTTAATGAGTTACCAAAAATTATATATGAAAGATTATTATGTATTAGGACTATCGTGGGCGTCACCCTTTAAATGGAATTGGACTCCTTTATTACAATTACATGTAGATAAGTTTACGAATACCTTATTTATTTTTTTAAATATTTAATTATTAATGATACTTTAGCTAAGATATTGATAATCTATAAGATTGATGAACATAAAAGTTTATTTTGATGAGCGAATATTAATTTTCATAAAAAAAATTTAACCTAAAACATTGATATTCTTGGAACATCTTTGTTTATCATTTAAACGTCCAATACATTATGGGACGCATTAATACCTATTTAGACAACATCAGTGCTTTGAGATTAATAATAATTTAAAAACATCTATGCTTGTAAAAATAGTCAAATAGTGTAGGACATAGCTTCCCCCAAGTCCTATCACAATCTTCAATTCTTTTTTGCTTTTAACTCCCAGTGTGTAAGTTATTTAATTGTTCCCCCTTCTTTTAAAATCCATCAATTTTTGTTACATGAATAAAAGTATCAATTAAGCAGAAATCGAATTGTGCAGACCTTTGACATAAATATGGTTGAAAATAACACGGTACAAACAGTGGGCTTGTTATAACCTACCATCCGAATTTCATTAAAATTAGACGATTAGTTTTTAAGATATGGGGGTTCACTAAAATTTTAGACAAATTAGACTGACTAACAGACAGACACGAGACTAATTGTTCTCCGATGTCTGAAACGGATTTCTGTATAGAATTTTTTGGATTTGGAGACATAAAAAAGTGTCGTTCTTCCAGAATGGCAATGCTTTCATTACCTTTATGAAATTTAAGCTTTAAGGTTGGAAGCAAGAAGATAATTAATTTGGAAATCACACAAAATATTTTGGGTCTAACAAGCGGATAATTGTTTTAGGAGTAATAAATAAAAATATTGGATCTCAGGCAAAAGACCCCCATACACTGTTAAAATGTTTGCGCATACATTTTGACCGTGTATAGGGCAAACATGATGTTTGACGTGTATGGCCTGACATCAGGTTTGCGCATAATGTTTGATCGTGTATGGGCCTTAACATTTTCATAATATATGAGTTCATAATTACCTTAAAGAAGATTTTCATTCATTAGTTGTTTAGAGTTTTCGTAGATATATTTAATTAACGTGTAAATCCATCAAAATCGCATTTTCTCGCCATCACATATATATGCTCTTAATATCACTACGTAAATGAGGAAGTAACTAAAACAAAAAAAAACAAAAAAAAAAAACAGCAAAAATTCATCAAAAATATTTATTGAAAGTAGAACAAACTAGATAATAAAATAAAGGTTTAACATTAATCAAAGGACAATAATGCTTTAGAAACACCATTAAAGTAAACACATTAAGGGTTTTGTGAAAATCGACGTTAGGTCATCGATTTTAGGAAAAAAAAAAATAATCTAGCCTAAACATAATTACAGTCTACAAGATTAGAGTTGCCACAATCGAAGGCGGGAAACAACAAACGTGGAGGTAGTTTTGGGGTTATAAAAAGGGAAAATCGGTGTTGCCATGTTATATTTTTTTTGTGCAACAGGGGTAGAGTAGAGCATTTTTTTTTTCTGAAGTTGTATTCAACATGGGGACCAATAAAATCGTTTCCCTCAAAATTTTCCCGCCTTTTGATTGTGCCAATTCTAATCTTAAAGACTGTAACATCTTGTCAAAACATGAAATAGATTTTTATTTTCTTTATGATTTTTATTTCTTTTATTTTTATATACTTTATGATTCAAATAAATAAGAAAATAAATTAATGGATTATGCTAATAGAGAATCTTTAAAAATATTTTTGTTTAATCGACAAATCTACGATACCTAATGAATTAGAAATGATGAAGCAGTTATTGGTTATAAATAGGAGTTTTTATCTTTTATTGGAGGACTGAAGTCTGCGGATTCTCTATCACTTTTACCTTGTAAGCATCTGGATAATGTATCCATTTATTCATCTTAATGTACACTCTTAATTCTTTAGCTATAGATACGATACCAGTAGATAATTTTATAAAATAAATAGTCCTGATTATGTTAAGGACAAAAATATGTGGTCAAACACATTAACTCTTCATAGTATTTATTATATTAGAAAAATAGACAGCCAGAAAATATTCATGTACACTTCCAATGACAATAAATTAAATAAAATTGTGTGAGGGTTTCCTTTGTACAGTTAAACTAAATGGAATAATAGATACGTAACTGCTAATAATAAAACTAAAAAAGTATAATTGAAATTAACTTCACTTGGTGCAAGGAAAAACTGAGAAATTTATTCAGAATACATTTTTGTTCTTTACTCTTTCATATGCTTATACGTAGTATATAGAGAGATGGTATTGTGATGCTTTAAACTTCGGTTTTGATGGATTAACACGTTTTGAAGTCCTCCGAGTCCAAAAAAAGTTTTTTAAAAAATTTCTGTCTGTCGTCTATCATCTGTTGTTTGTCTGTGCAGACGTGTAGAGCCTATTCGACAGGGCCGATTTTAACGAAATTTCCAAAAAAGTTTTTTTTTTTTTTAAATAATTTATTTCTTTCGTCTGTTGTTTTTGTCTGTTGATAAGCGTAGATAGACTAAGAATTAGATAAACAGCAATAAATATACTCCTAGGTGCAATTGAAAAATTAATTTTACCGAAAAAACGTGAAACATTACACTTGATTTTGATAAACAAAAAATTAGTTGATGAAATATAGTCCTATTGAATACCTATATAATAACCATATTGGTTGTTTTCCCGGGAAAAATCTAGTTCCTGATGAAATTGTTATAAACGCAAAGGGTGATTTTTACGGAGTATCAATTTATGTAACTACATATTTATAATGAAGAAAATATTGAGACAAACTTCTCTATACTTGAATTATATTCTTCTATACTTAAATTATTTTCAGTCCTTAAGTTGAAAGAAGTTTCCACTGAACATTTGATAATGAGTTTGACAATATATTTATAAATACATTGGACAAATTGGATAGCATAATTTTGGGTGTATATTGTACATAAGGAAATATAGCAGTAAATAGAGCCATTTCAATATTGGACATAATGTCCTTCTATACCATTAAACTGTTTACTATAAAACAATTGCTCTAGTCAATACATATGTGTATACGTTCACTCCAGTACTGCCTAGACAGTGCGAACGTGCGATATTAAAATCATCTTAATGTCTCCCTAATATTCTAATATATGTGCATAGATATAGATTGAGTGCGTATACACGCGTAGGCGGGGTCCGGACACGTTGTTGTGTTTTTATTGTAATATTATTAAAGATCTGGTCTCCCCTAGTAAGGGATCAGGGAGGGGGAAAAGGACCCCCTGTTGGTAGGGAGGGGGTACCGAACCCCCCTTCAGGTGTTTCTAGACCCCCTCCCGCTCCCAGTCATCAAGATGCGCTGGTCTCTACCCCTCCCCCTAATATTTCTACTTTATGTGACCGGTACGTGAAATTTTAAATTTCTACTTAAAATTTAATTGTATTTATTTAATTAGAAATAATTAATTATTTTAACATATTGCAATTTCTATGTTACATTGCAATATTTAAAAAAAAAAAAATGTAATTCAAAAAATTTAGATGAAGCAAGTATAATTTTTTTTGAAGAATTTAAAAGTTTACTCTTGGAATATTTTATTGTTTAACATTAAATAATTAAATTACATTAAACCATTTAATTTTGTATTGTAACAATTTTATTTATTTGCACTAACATTTTTAACCATTTATTTGTATTAACATTAAATTATTTTATTTTTGGTTTGATGTATTTAACTGTTGTTGGTGTTAAAATTTTAAATTATTTATTTGTGCTAACGTTTAAAATATTTATTTGAGCTAAAATTTTAAACAATTTATTTATGTTGACTTTTAACACTGTTTATTGATGCTAACATATTAAGTGTGTATTGTGTATTAACATTTTAAACTATTTATTTGTGCTAGTTTTTAAATTTATTGGTGTAATTCATATTATTAAATCACATATGTTATTTTTGTTGCACTAATAAATAATGTGTTATTGAATGTAAAATTTCAATAGTTTCAGGTCTTTCTTTTATAACTTTAATTTAATAACTTGATTTCATCCATTATAACAATTAAATTAAATAATTAATGTGATGAAATTAGTAAACTTCATTGCAGTTTTAAACCTTGAGTTGCAGGGTCTATTAGGGAAAAAGTAATTCTTTTAAATCCTTAATAGATCCAACAACTCATGACATGCATTTAAATAAATATTAATTAATTTAAGCATTATTGTCATAATTTTATTGCGGTATAGACTATTATCTTTAAATTTGGGTTCACATTTAAAAAATTTATAAAATTTAAAAACTGAACTGCCTATTTTTTAATAATGAAAAAAATTGTTTAATGTATATATATTTCTATTATGTTTGTTATTTTTGAAGTAAACAAAAATTGTTTACAGAAAAATTTACTTTAAATTGAAAATTTATTAGTTTATTATTACTGAAATTCATGAAAAATTTATTAATTAAAGCTTTCCTACGGAGACAGACTAAACAAATTTTTAAATATCAGCCATCAACCAGCACCATTTTAAAATTAAGGCTGAGGAAGACCTTTGCAAGGGTCGAAACGTCTCTTAAACAGAATGGATCAATTCGACTTTTAATTACACCTTATAATACATCCACCCTAGCAATTATTTATGTATAAAGTGAGTAACATTAAGCTAACATTTAGTGTGTAAGTAAATGCTTTGGTGCCTTAAAAATATGTGGTCGGCTAAGTTCGTCTGCGGGACATAGCTTGGCAATAGGCATTTAAAAAAAAAAAAAAAAAAAATAGGTGGAGAGCGACCATGTCCCCTGCCCTTTTTGGTGGACAATGCGATTTTCATGATCCTGAGTACTAAAATAAAGTTGATGGTATAGTCTATCACTTAATAGGAGACCTCTTTGATTTGGAGTAATATTTGACTAACTAACCTATTAAGTTACGAACTATCATAAACTTTTTTTTTTTGGTCTACCATCTAATTTCGTACTCCGGATCATGAAAATCGCATTGTCCACCAAAAAGGGCGAGGCATGGCCGCTCTCTACCGGTTTGTTTTTTTCAAATGCCTATTGCCAAGCTATGTCTCGCAGACGAACTTAGCCGACCACATACTTTTAAAAGGCACCAAAACATTTACTTATACAAAAAATTAACATGATGATAGTCAGACACCTTTTTGCACGCTCCTGGACTATTACTGAAATTTAGGTAGGAAATAAAGTTCCAATTTTCAGAGATGCAGAATTTCTCATCAAAGCTTTTACTTAGCGAGCTAAATGTTGTCTGTCCTCTATAAATTATAATTGTACCAACTTTATGATATCACCAAACTTTTTCTATTATTGTAGCAAGTTTGAATAACTTAATAACAAATATTTATAAATATAATAAAATCGCCGTTATAAAAAAAAACAAAACAATAAAATCAATCAATTGTTATTAAGACATAAACGATTAATGTCAACAAGAGACACTTGTTTATTGTCCATTTGATTTAATATTTTTATTGATTGATTAACTGTAATTTCTTATTGTAGATTGGCAATATTATTTATATAGATTTTTTTTTCTTTTGTTCTATCACAAAATGACGTTAAATAGGACAATTAGTGTTAGCACTTCCTTAGGTACTATTATTGGAGGAATGATCAAATGAGTTTTAGGACGGTTTCAACTCCCAGTAAGGTCAAACTTATTTTTAAGCAATATACAATTTGGAAAGAAAGTTCAAATTAAATCATCTATGGTCTAATTTCGACAAACCATCCAAATTTCTACAAAATCAGATGTGTAAATAATAATGGACCTTTTGTGGGCTAATTTTGACGCAAATTCGTCAATCTTATCATTAAGATCTCAGTATTTTCAGATAAGACAAGTTGAGGATATGGTAGTTAAAAAAATCAATATTGACCTACAGACGGACAAGAAAACGAAAATGTTGACCCTGATGTCTAAAACACATTTCTGTCTACAAAATTTTGAAGTTGGAGACAAAAAATCACTTTCTTTACAATGACACAATTTTTTCGTTCCCATCGGAAAGGTTAGAAGTAAAAAGTACATATTTATTACTAGGTTTTTATTAGCTTGCTTTCTTGTTTGTTTGTTTGTTTGTCCAGTACAAATCTTGCAATCGATTTGTAACTAACTTCCTGAGTAGCTAGACATTTGAAACTTTTAGAATAGCTCAGAACACGATGACAATGCACTTTTAATACTTTTATCCACCTTTCAGCAAAAATTTAATTCGTTTTCAGCAAATTGTGCTGTATGGAAAGTTAGTTCGGAAAAAATCCGCAACTTTTTTTTATTTGATTTGACATCTATACTTCCCATTTTCATTTTGACGGGTTTAAAATTTATGATTTTTTATTTAGTCAACAGAAAATTTCAAAACGTAGTATATAAAATGTTCTNCCCATATTTACAATCTTCATTTTGACTGGTTTCAAATTTATGATTTATGACAGAATATTTTTAAAAACGTAGCATATATAAAGTTCTTTTTATCTTGCAATTATATCCAGATTAAATGAACTTTAAATAAGTAAATGAAATTATGGAGAAAGTAGATAGTCATAATTATTATTGAAGGGAAGATGGAATGCTTGTAATTACATTGTAACGTAATTACATAATAACTCATTATATTATTGCTAGAAGAAATTAATTTTAATATCTCAATATAAATTATGATTTGATTGACAAATTAAAAATAAAATATAAAATACGTAATTTAATAAATGTCATATCATTTAATTTAAATGAAGAATGTTATTCAAAAATAAATTTAAAAAATTCGGGTTCACATATTAATTTATCTATAATATTGTTATAATTAGATTACCAATTATAATTGTAAATGATAAAACAATAGCTATAATTAAACTACAGAATAATTGTTGAAATAAACACTTTAATAATAATTATACATAGTTACAATTTAAATTAATAATTATATTAATTCTATAAAAAATATTTCAATCTTTTATTTCATCGTCTTTTAAACGCTATAAGACTAAACATATAACTTTAATTATAAATTTTAATCGGTGTAATTATTAAGTTTTATTTTTTTAAGGTGAAAGGTGATAATAGGTTATCATTAATAGAAAATTAATATTAATTAAAAAACAATAATTACATAATAATACAAAAACATAGAACTAGGTAATAGATTTTCTATAATTTTTTATCTAAACTATTGGATTATTTTATAGCTTTAGCTAAATTATTATCTATTATAATTGAGGAGGGTTAACTGACCCTTATTTCTTAGAATATGTAATTGATAATTTATATTTAATAGTTATTTTTCCTAGAAAATTTAATTAAAAATAAATAAATGAATTAAATTTCTGATTGAACCTTTTTAATCATAATTGTTATCTAATAAAAAAATAGATTTTTGTCGGTACCTTTGTTTCTGATAAGAATATTTTCACATTACAAACTATTTTATGGCGAATAAAGTATAAAGATTTTAGTTTTATCTGGTTCTCTGTTCTATTATGAAAAATACAACATTTTAATTTCGGCAGGTTCGGTAGGAAATAGGTGCTTGTGTTTTTCATTACTGTTAAAGTTACACAAGATTTTTCTATGAGGAATTGAAGAACACAAAAATTAGTTAAATAAAATGTAATTAACAATACTAATTTATTAGTTTATTAATAAATACTAAGGGGCTCTGCCCCCAACTCGCTTCGCTCGTCAACCCCCCCCAAAAGCGGGCGCCGCGCGGCCGTTGCCTTTGAGTATTAGAATTATTTTTTCTATTTAGTACGAGAACCGGGGACCGTTTTAAAAATTTAAGTCCGCATTAAATGGTTTTTTTCAGTAAATTAAAATAAAGATGTTACCTCAGAACAAAAATATCCACTTAGAAGAGGGGACCATGCGCCCATGGCGCTCGAAAGAAAGAGCGTTGTTTTTTTATATTTGCTCGAAAAATGAAGAAACAATTCCATTTTTAGGTAGGTATATTATTAAAAGTATGATAATTAGGGTTTAGTTATCCAATACAAATATAAGCCAAAGGTTTGAAATTAAATTTTATTTAATAAATATAAAAAAACAAAGAGAATTGATTTTTCTTCCTTAAATTAATTTATTTTCATTGATGANGTTTTTATTAGCTTGCTTTCTTGTTTGTTTGTTTGTTTGTCCAGTACAAATCTTGCAATCGATTTGTAACTAACTTCCTGAGTAGCTAGACATTTGAAACTTTTAGAATAGCTCAGAACACGATGACAATGCACTTTTAATACTTTTATCCACCTTTCAGCAAAAATTTAATTCGTTTTCAGCAAATTGTGCTGTATGGAAAGTTAGTTCGGAAAAAATCCGCAACTTTTTTTTATTTGTTTTGGCATGACCCATATTTACAATCTTCATTTTGACTGGTTTCAAATTTATGATTTATGACAGAATATTTTTAAAAACGTAGCATATATAAAGTTCTTTTTATCTTGCAATTATATCCAGATTAAATGAACTTTAAATAAGTAAATGAAATTATGGAGAAAGTAGATAGTCATAATTATTATTGAAGGGAAGATGGAATGCTTGTAATTACATTGTAACGTAATTACATAATAACTCATTATATTATTGCTAGAAGAAATTAATTTTAATATCTCAATATAAATTATGATTTGATTGACAAATTAAAAATAAAATATAAAATACGTAATTTAATAAATGTCATATCATTTAATTTAAATGAAGAATGTTATTCAAAAATAAATTTAAAAAATTCGGGTTCACATATTAATTTATCTATAATATTGTTATAATTAGATTACCAATTATAATTGTAAATGATAAAACAATAGCTATAATTAAACTACAGAATAATTGTTGAAATAAACACTTTAATAATAATTATACATAGTTACAATTTAAATTAATAATTATATTAATTCTATAAAAAATATTTCAATCTTTTATTTCATCGTCTTTTAAACGCTATAAGACTAAACATATAACTTTAATTATAAATTTTAATCGGTGTAATTATTAAGTTTTATTTTTTTAAGGTGAAAGGTGATAATAGGTTATCATTAATAGAAAATTAATATTAATTAAAAAACAATAATTACATAATAATACAAAAACATAGAACTAGGTAATAGATTTTCTATAATTTTTTATCTAAACTATTGGATTATTTTATAGCTTTAGCTAAATTATTATCTATTATAATTGAGGAGGGTTAACTGACCCTTATTTCTTAGAATATGTAATTGATAATTTATATTTAATAGTTATTTTTCCTAGAAAATTTAATTAAAAATAAATAAATGAATTAAATTTCTGATTGAACCTTTTTAATCATAATTGTTATCTAATAAAAAAATAGATTTTTGTCGGTACCTTTGTTTCTGATAAGAATATTTTCACATTACAAACTATTTTATGGCGAATAAAGTATAAAGATTTTAGTTTTATCTGGTTCTCTGTTCTATTATGAAAAATACAACATTTTAATTTCGGCAGGTTCGGTAGGAAATAGGTGCTTGTGTTTTTCATTACTGTTAAAG
>KZ652275.1:207478-223138 GCA_001010745.2 Gerris buenoi
AATTTGACTATAGCTTTGTGATATTTGGCTGAATATTCTTTCTGAAGTGACGTGATCGAGGAAAGTTAGAAGTATCTTTCTCTGAGCGGAATCTTTGCTATATGAGTCCCTCGCCAATTTGACTATAGCTTTGTGATATTTGGCTGAATATTCTTTCTGAAGTGGCGTGATCGAGAAAAGTTAGAAGTATCTTTCTCTGTATGTAAGTTACAAATCGATCTTTAAAAATAGGAGTTATTATGCACAAATAATATGCATATTTAATAAAGTGCATGTGAATTAATAACATTGCTTAAAAAAAAAAAAAAAAAAAAAACCATTGCCAGGAAGAATAAATAGCAAAAGGAATGATACCGTGAAAAAAAGAACCCTCTTCCAATAAAATCAGTCAATCAAAGTAGTGATATCTACATTGTGGCTAAATCTGCTTATTTTAGTCCATAACCATTCATGAGCAAGACTGCTCTTTTATTTTTATTGCTTAACATTTTGCCAGTTCCTTAATGAGGCATAATACATCAGTATCATATATTTTCACATAAGAGTTCCGTGGGTATTAGGAAATGGGAAGGAGGGAAAAGAAAAATGTGCCAGACCCCTCCCAAAAAAGTCAGCCTATCAATGTAGTGATATCTCCAATGCGGCCAAGTCTGTTTTTATGCCTTATTCAGAAAACTGTCCAAATATTAAGCAATGATTTTAATTTTTATAATTATTATCATGTATTATGTATTATTGAACAATAAATCGTCATTCATTCAATGTTACATGTACAAATACTCTTATTAACTTAACAATCTGCACGTATATAAGAAATAAAATTTCGTTCATAGAAGTGAATAAAAATCATAATAATTAAAAATGAATAAAATTCATACAAATTCTTATTCCCAAATCATTGATATATATATATATTTTAGTGTATTTACACAGGAAATTTTATAAGAGTCATTTCCTTTAGTTGTTCACTTATAGGGGGATCAGTTTGGAAAAATCCTTTGAAGTGGACAACTGACGGATGTTTTTGCAAACATTCAGTTTGTATTTGTGTTGGTAGCGGTACATACATACATCAATCAGTGTCATCATCAATCAATCCTGATGGTCTATTAGAATGAATGAAATAACATTTCACTCTTAAAAAAACATATCAATATGTTTGACATTAAACTGATAAAGTTTATTGTAACTGATCAAGATTTATGTTTGTATTTAGAATAAGTGAAAAAGTTTTTAATTATTAAAACAAGATTTTTCCAATGTTTGATTATTTTTACAATTACATGATTGAAAAGAAGAGAAACGGTATGAGTGGGTACACTAAATGTATTTAAATCAATTTAGTAGTTCGGACTCCACGCGACTGCACAAATGATTTTCTTTATATAATTAATTACTATGACTCAGGGGGACATGTGCATCCATAAATTCTATATTTTTGTTTATTTATTTTTTTTTTTTTCAAAATATATAACAACTGGATACAATTTACTTCCTTATTCACTTATAATATAGTGCAATTGATAGTGAAATTCATAAAATTATTTATATGAAAGAGAACATATTTTATTAAATAGTCTGCTGATAAGTGTGGCACATAGCTTCCTCTTGTCCTATTATTGATCGAATGTTGACTTACGAATTGGAAGTGTGACTTTTTCGATTTCCATACTTATTTATAATATAGTCATACTTATTTTTAAGTATTATGTAAATTTGTGATGGCGGCTAAAATTAATATAGGATCACCTATGGGCTACTTTTAACAAACCATCTAAATTTCTTCAAAATCGGACAAGTACTTTAACGATGTAAGTGTAAATAAAAAAAAAAAAATGTTTCCAGTGGTGGGCACAAAAGGATGAAATAAATATGGGACCAAGAATGGGCTACTTTTGACCTATTCTATACATCAAAATCGGATAATTGGGTTTTGAGTTATGATGGTTCTCAAAAATGGTAAATGATAGACAGATACGAGACCATACCTGTTCTCTGATACTCTGATGTCTAACACCGATTTATGTTAAGAAGTTTTTGAATTCAGAGACGTAATAAAAAAGTATTTTATAATGATCAAAACATTCTGCTATCTTTGGCAAGTATGAAATCAATAACACAAAATAATAATAAAGCAAAATAACTTTGCTAGTTGTAGTTAATACAAGAATATGTATAACTAATATAACTAATCGACTAAATTGGATTTAATAACAGTTTCTACAAAACTTTAGTCATCGACTTACAAATTAGAACATAAACTCGAAACAAACATCGTTTACCACAAAGCTAACTTTTAATAAAAGTTATTAAGAAGATAATAATCTGTTAAAAAATTATGAACACTAGGTAATTATTATCAGTTATTTTATTGTGAAGTTATTTTCTTTTGGATTTGATTTTATTTACGTGAGTTATATCCAGTAAGTTATAATTATACAGTGATTAGGTTTAATAGCAATAAGAAGTTGTGGTTTTATATGTAGATGATGCTATTATATTATTTTGTAAGTCCAAGGATGTGGCATCCATCAGAGGAAATACGTTGTTAGTGTTACGTAAAAGTGTAAAACTTGAAATGTCGTGTTTACCGCTCAATGTTTTATTGCTGTTTTGTATGCTGTTGTTTACAACATTATGAATCCATGTTAGAAATCTTTAATTATAAGAAGAACAAAATTAATCCGACAAATTTGAACAAAATCTTCTCACATACATAGTATGTATAGTGATATTAGATTGAAATACCACACTATCGAATTTAATTTTAAACAAACTTATAAAGTCTTCAATAGCTTATTGTTTACAGTTTGGTTTCTTTTACCTTTCTTACAGTACAGTTTTTTATTAATAACATTACATTACATTACAGTGATTTTTTTTATTAATATCTCGGAAACAATTTTTTTTTCTAGGGAAACGTTTTGCTTCTAAGCTTACCGAAGGTGTCGGAAGCATTTTAATCATTCCGAAAAAACGATGGTTTTATGTCTCTAAATTCAAAATTCCCTAAACCAAAATAACCACTTTTGATCTCGTGACGCTATGTCAGTTCGATAACATTTTTTGAAATCTAGTTATCTGATTTTGACAAATATTTGGATGGGTTTTCAATGTCAGCTCATATAATATATTCCCATTCCCATATTAATTTCAGCCTTTTTAGCATATAGGTTTATCTCGTATGACAGCCTAAATTATTACTAAAACTTATATTTTGAAATTTAACAAAATATAGTTTAACTTCCGAGCTTACTTATAGGTAGGTAATGGAAGTTAAGCCCGTTGTTTCTCTTCTACATGCACACAATTTTTTATATTACTAGGGGTCTCTGTAGTGGTTGTTAAAGGAATTAAATGACAGATTTCAAATTAAAGTATCACATTTGCCCCGGGAATGACATCACATTTCCCTTGATATTCCACTCAACACCGTCTCCTCCCCCCCCCTTATCTAATCGGCCTAACCCCTCTTCTCGGTAGTATCTCCTTCACTCTGTCATACACACAGTTTTGTATATATCACTCTCTCTGAACTTTTGTTTACAAAACTTTTTTTAATAATATAGATAGTTTATTACCTATATCTTTAAAAGCTTTCATACCATATGAAAGAATTTTGTATAGTTTGCCGAAAGTAGCCCTCAGATGATCCCATAATAAGACGATCATTAACTTCCATTTCAACGTCGCAAATTTAATATTGCTTGGAAATTAGTGTAACCCCTCAGAGAAACGAAACAGATCCAAATATAATAAGGCATAATGGCATGGAAGCTATGTGGTATTCGATAATGGTATGGGTGCTTTGTGCCACACTAATTAACAGCCATTCTATATAAAGTACTTTCTTATACATAAAACATACTTTTCTTACATGTACTTTCTATAACCAAACTGTTATTTTTTATGTAAATTTATGTGTATCAATAATGCAGTTTTATGATTGTTAATATAGTGTTTTATTTCTCGTTTGTTTTTAGGTTGGGGAGGGGAATGTCAATCAGGAAAGAGACAGAGCCCTATCGACCTGAAGATGAAGTTGGCTAGCTTCGAAAGAGTTGAGGAGATGTACTTCTTGAGATACGACGAGGCTAATCACTTCGAAATTCAAAACAACGGACACTCCAGTCAGTATATAATCTTTTCTAATATACTTATAAATAGACAAAGCAAATTAGCTCTAAAAAAAGGATGTGCCTTCGAAAAACGGTTGGAGTTCTGGAAACTGTTTTAATCACTCAAGTGGGCCTCTGATGAATAATCTAAGTTTGCCCCGATTGCCAAGTGGAAATTGGGTTGGAATAGTAGATGGAATGGCTATTAGTGGAGAATAGTAATTTAATTTTATAAATAAAAAAGAACCAAGTGTGTTTTAAGATATTGGAACTTCTAGCTTTCAAGAATAGAGAGCTACACAAATTTTGGGTTTATTAAAAAAAAAGAAATTAAAACTAATGTTTTTCCACAAAATTAAATTTCATTCTTTTCTTAACCAAGAGGTCAAAAGCTAGCTTTGAAAATTAAAATTCATTTTCTGAAGATTTATTATTCTATTACATCAAATCCACTCGCTTAATTATTCTTTATAGTCCAGGACATAGCGTGCAAATAGTGTCTCACTAATATCATAATTAATAATTTTGTCTATAAGTTAATATTTTGGTGCTTTTAAGATTATGTGCACGGCTAAGTTCGCCTGAGGGACATATCCAGGCAGTAGGAACTTGAAACAAAATAAAATACAAATACAAAACCGGTAGAGTGCAACCATGCCCCATCAATTGTGGTGAATAATATGATTTTCATGATCCTGAGTAAACAATTAGTTAGTAGCCCAAAAATCAAGTTAATGATAGTTTTTCACTTAATAGGTGACCACTTTGATTTGGAGTAATATTTTAATAACTATCCTATCAAGTGACAAACTAACATCAGCTTCGGTCTACTAACTAATTTTGTACTCAGGACCACGAAAATCACATTGTCCTGGTGTTTAATGGGACATGGCCACTCTCCACCGGTCTGTTTTTTTTTTTGTTTTTTTTTTTTTCAATGTTTATTGGCAAGGGTCCCGCAGACGTACTTAGCCGACCACTTATTCTTAAGAGGCACTAAAAGATTAAACGAACTTAAAATTCTATCTTGATGTTAGTCAGACGTTGTTTGCACGCTATATCATGGACTATTAGGTTAATTGTACTTTTAAGGATATTTACTTACAAAGAGAAATGACTGTATAAAATATTCCCCTATTTAAAGTTCAATTATCTTTTCCAACGGTAGTTTTACTATCTTGAGAACTACTTTATGAGTTCATAAGATGTGAAGAGAATAGTGATGGGAAAAACACTACACGTCGAAAACAATAAAGTGTACGATTATAGTTCTGTTAATTTACGACAGAAATTGTGCATATTCTATAAAAATGCAGAACAAAAAAGTTATCATGTTATCTGTTAAATGATGAATCTACTGTAAGATCAAAGCGCAAACTAAATTTTCTAGATGATACAAGTAAAAAGGTAAAATTTGTGGACACATGCCGACTATGTCTAGACGTTGGCATGCATCAACCATCACATGCCCACTGTTTTAAACTCGCGAATCATTGGTTCTTCTTCCCGCCTTCTATTCGTTAAACACACACATCCCTGGTGCTACAACTCTCGAAGAGCCTGGATCTGCAACACTGTTTGCTTCCAGAGGTCTCTATCCTGGGCCAGTCCCAGGCGTCTTACTCCCAGGCTTCGGAGGTCGTCCTCAACTTGGTCGTTCCACCGAAGTCTTGTGCGCCCTATTATAACCTTCTTCCTCCTGGATTTCCTTTGTAGACCTTCTTAGCAGCTCTTCCTTTCGACATCCTCTCCACGTGGCCCACCATCTCAATCTTCCTTTACAGATTCACAGAAAATATCTGGTCTACCATGCATATGATAAAACTTCCTGTTGAAATTTATTCTCCATTGACCATCTTGACACACTGGTCCATAAATGCGTCGTAGAACCTTTCTTTCCCAGCGTCGTAGTAGTTCTTTATTTCTGTTGGTCAATGTCCAAGTTTCCAAGTTCCGAGGTCTAATGATGGTAAGGTAAACTCGAATTTAGGTATCTCGGCTAATAATACTGCTTTTTATTACCCTATTCTTAACACAAATGGTAAAATTTTCAATCAAAGTATTTATTTGCGCAGTAATTACTGGCCACCAGACTGTATTTTTGGCCCTTGTTATAATTACTGGCCACCAGACTGTATTTTTGGCCCTTGTTCGGCATTTTACTATTCCTAATGTTAAATAATGAATCTACTTTAATATCAAAACGTAAACTAAATTTTTTTAAATGATATAAGTAAACTAGTAATATTTGTGGACACATATTTCAAGCCCAGTAGGTTGACTTAACTTTGACTTAATTGGCTTTTTAAACCATCCCATTAGCTTTTTACAAATTACTTAACTAATAAAGTAAGTAGATTATATTGATTTCATTTTAGAACTGTAGAAACAGCCACCTAAAAGGTAGCGGCGCGCGTCAGTCAGTGAAAGAAAAATTGCCCGCAGAACACCCTAAATTAATTTCAAACATCTGCGTAATTTTATTGTTACTTTATTGATACTTCAGTTTTGAAGAAAAACCAAACAATTGTGACAACAAAACATCATTCTATAGTACGTGATAGAACTAGAAGAAGCTATGTGCCACACTAATTGGCAAGCTATTTTCAATAAACATTCAAAATTTAATGTAAAGTTTAGAAACACTTTGTCGCAATTATGATCCAGTAATAACACAGAAACAGGCTGAATTAATGACCTTACTTCGTTCGAAACGTTTTGAAATTAATATGGCTTAATGCGTATATTTTATTATTCACACACCTATAAAATGAACAGCAGTTTTTTATTAGTTGAGTTAATTATGTTAACTCAACATTGACATTCAATTTAAACTCATATTATGCATTCAGTTGTTGCGTTTATGCATTAATCCCTCCCCTTCTTTAATTAATCCTAGATACAGGCTTATCTCTGCATTTTAATCTTATAAACTCTTATCAATTTTATAATCTCTGGTTTAATCGATTGATAAAGAAGTCTAATGATTCATATCTTTATTACCAATTATTCTCTTAATTTTAGATTATACAATTTTTTTCTCTCATTTCAAGTTCACTATTCAAGTTTACATATGAACGATTCTCATTGACAATGTGTTAATTTATATATTATTATTATTATTTTTTTTTNTTCAACAATTCATTGATTGCTATGAATCAGCAAAGGTTTGTGGCACGCAATGAATTAGAAGCCAGCTACTGGCTGCAGTCATGTCCGATTTTGAAAAAAAACCTTCAATACAATTTTGATCGATACCATAGACGAATTGACATAGATGTATTTAAATTATTCAAATAACAAAACAAAATTTGGAATAAAATGAGGGTTTAAAATATAAATACAGTAGACAATAATGGTTTGTTTAGAGCAAAACATATTTTGAGTACGTTATAAGAACGCGAGGAAGCTATGTGCCACACTAATTGGCAAGCTATTTTCAATAAACATTCAAAATTTAATGTAAAGTTTAGAAACACTTTGTCGCAATTATGATCCAGTAATAACACAGAAACAGGCTGAATTAATGACCTTACTTCGTTCGAAACGTTTTGAAATTAATATGGCTTAATGCGTATATTTTATTATTCACACACCTATAAAATGAACAGCAGTTTTTTATTAGTTGAGTTAATTATGTTAACTCAACATTGACATTCAATTTAAACTCATATTATGCATTCAGTTGTTGCGTTTATGCATTAATCCCTCCCCTTCTTTAATTAATCCTAGATACAGGCTTATCTCTGCATTTTAATCTTATAAACTCTTATCAATTTTATAATCTCTGGTTTAATCGATTGATAAAGAAGTCTAATGATTCATATCTTTATTACCAATTATTCTCTTAATTTTAGATTATACAATTTTTTTCTCTCATTTCAAGTTCACTATTCAAGTTTACATATGAACGATTCTCAACAACTCTCGAAGAGCCTGGATCTGCAACACTGTTTGCTTCCAGAGGTCTCTATCCTGGGCCAGTCCCAGGCGTCTTACTCCCAGGCTTCGGAGGTCGTCCTCAACTTGGTCGTTCCACCGAATTCTTGTGNAAACTTTTTTGTGGAAAAAAACGTATTATGTTACGTACACATTCTCAATTTTATCGAAATCCCATCTTTAGTTTTAAGTCAAACAATACAGGCTGCAGCCCTCAAACTTTTTTTTTAATAATCACTTTTTGGAGTCTAATTTTATTTTGAGTCTAGATTTAAAAGCTGAAAATAATTTTAAATCTAAAATTTAAGTTTCCGTGACATTAATAATGAATTTGTATTCGCTGAAATTAGAATCGAAAAGCAACTAATCAATTTTTGAGCACATTATAAGTATATAATTAATTATAAATTACAGTTTACGAGATTTAAATTGTTACACTGAGTCTATGAGAAAGATATATTAGTAGTTTCTATATATATTATTAAAAAAGTTTTGTAAACAAACGAGTTCAGTGAGAGTGATATACAAAACCTGTGTGAAATAGCGCGATAGGAGAGAAGGGGGGTAGTCCGGGGAGAAAAGAGGGATCTTGAGAGTGACATACTAAACTGTGTGTAGACAGAGATTCCTCTGATGAAATTCCGTGGTTAGAGTCGAGAATCTTATCTAAGAACAAAATCTGTGCTCCAAGCACTAAACTTTACCAATAGATAGTGATCACAGTACTGTACTTTACAAATAAATAGTGCTCTAAGCACTGTGCTTTACCAATTACCAATAGATAGTGCTCCAAGCACTGTACTTTACCAATAGATAGTGCTCCAAGCACTGTACTTATCAATAGATAATGATCCAAGCACTGTACTTTACCAATAGATTGTTATCCTTGGTTAGACAGGTCTAGGTTGCTTCCTGTTATCACTTATTCTTATCTCATCCCTGGATTTTTTTATTATTTATTTAAATCAATTAATAATCGAATGTGGAGAAAACTTAATGATTTTTTTTTAACTTAAAAAGAAAGTCATCTAATATACATTTTTTAAAAGATATAAAAAGTGCCATTGGAAACCTTGTTGATATTATATCATTCAAATTAAAATGACATGGCATTTTATATTTAAAAATTCATGTTTTGTTCATTAGTAAATAGAATGATGATACAAGTAATTTAATGCCAATTAAATAATAGATTTTATTGATTAGACTTAANTATTTGGAAGGTCCCTGAAATAAGCTTTAATAAATGCCAATCTCTGAATTAAGGGCACTCTTTGCTTTTGGAATGGCCTAATTTGCCGAATCTCCGAAGCCCTCTGACCTTAATGTAATACTCTAAATGCACGTGTTGTGCGTTCATTTGGTTAATGAAGTTATTTTAATCCGATAATAAGGGCAGCACTCTATATATAAATCGTCAGTGGTAGCTTTGTCCGGGATTAAGTCGAAAAACAAGAAAACAAGCCTTCTTAGGGTATCAACCAGTAGTGACGGGTTAACCCCCTTTCTGGCAGAAGCTTAAGACAGGGGTACGTTAAGGGGGTACGTCCACCGTTACACAGCGAATGACTTCTAATCCTTGAAGAGGGTTTTGGTACCTAGATAATATATGTTTGACTAGAAACATGATATAAAATATGGACCTTAGTGGAAATTTCTCTCAAAAAGTAGAATATTTATGCGAAAATATTCAATAATATGCACTTATGCCGGAAATATGCAATTATATGCAATAATGCCCGAAATATGCAATTTTAAATTTGAATTTAAAGTGGCCCAGTGCATTCTAAACATCAGAATTCGTAAAGAAAAATCAATTGGGGCATTAAAAAAAAAATATGCAAAATCCGAACTCTAGTTATTAATGTTAATCCCAGTAACTTCATAGTGCAACAAGAATAATAAGCTTCATGGGAATTAAAATATAAAAAGTTAAAGAAAGAAGAAGAAAAAAACCCGGTCTAACTAATAAAATACTATAGACTACTAGATCATCATTGTAACACAGAACTTAAACCAACTCAGTCAAAAATTGACTACGAATGCGAATTCTTTCTAATCTGCCGGGAGAGAAAAATCAGTAATTTGAAATATTCTTTTGGAATAACCACTGGCTTAAATCCCAAAAAGGCAGAGTCAATTATGAAAGATAAATTGCTAGATGATGATTATTCAGTTATAATATTATTTTGGAACAAAGTGATTAAGGAGGGAAATCGAACCAGTGTTCCCATCCTATTTGTGCAAGTGAATCGAATCACCGAACTACACAAGTGGAATAACTAGTTCTTACGACTGATTCTTCTGATGAAATTCCGTGGTTAGAGTCGAGAATCTTATCTAAGAACAAAATCAGTGCTCCAAGCACTAAACTTTACCAATAGATAGTGATCACAGTACTGTACTTTACAAATAAATAGTGCTCTAAGCACTGTACTTTACCAATAGATAGTGCTCCAAGCACTGTACTTATCAATTAATAATGATCCAAGCACTGTACTTTACCAATAGATTGTTCAGTTTGTAGGTTAATGTGTTTAGCTCAATGTTAGACCACTGGCACGTAGAGTAAGAGATCTGTGGTCTATTGCAAATACAAAAATGTCTAAATACGAAGAAACATCGCACTAAACCATAAGATATAATACCTAATATTATTTAATTTATTATCTTAAATCAAGACCGGTTTCAAATATTTTATTTCAATATTGATTACCGCCAAACGATTTAGAATAACAATAAAATTAAACAAATATAAAAGAAGAAATGAAGTAATTTGTAAGTAAATTGATGTTCAATTATTATGTTATTATTGTGTAAGTATTTGTTTTGAAACAATAGAATACATTTTTTAAGACTTTATAACATATTTAGAGATAGGAATTATCCAATAATTATCCGCTAATTCATTTCCCATAGAACTAAATTGACGAGAAAATAAAATAATTAAGTGAAAATATAATAAAAATAACGCGCAGTTATTTTGAAAGATAGAAAAACAATCATAATTCGCAACGATTAAATATAATCTAACACGTACCAATTATTATAATATATATGGAAATGAAAGATATTCATAAAATAATATTGGAAATCTAAACTGATTTATGAATTTTACATTTTAGAAATTAGAAAAGAGCTATTTCTATTCGGTAAAAAAAAGTAAAAAATTAACAGTTTTTCTTCAAAAAATTTAGTACCAGCAAAGGAGTTGCAATAGTCAACTAAAATTATCTCCCGTAAATCTGCGTTATACAGTACATATCATAAAATTAAGAGTGTCACAAAAATTAATATGTAATTAATTTTATACGATGAAAAAGAATCAAAGATTACGGATATTTTTTTAAAAATAAAAATAAGTGGCCAGTCCCGAGCTTTCTCAGAAGTATTTGTTTTCTATTTTTAAGAGCCTTATCTAGAATCTCTTCATTCCTCAGGATACCTACATACTGAATTGTTTTATTGGCATTTAAAAGCACAATTTTGGCAAATATTTGACTAAAAAATGCAGGAAAACTTTTTTGTGGAAAAAAACGTATTATGTTACGTACACATTCTCAATTTTATCGAAATCCCATCTTTAGTTTTAAGTCAAACAATACAGGCTGCAGCCCTCAAACTTTTTTTTTTAATAATCACTTTTTGGAGTCTAATTTTATTTTGAGTCTAGATTTAAAAGCTGAAAATAATTTTAAATCTAAAATTTAAGTTTCCGTGACATTAATAATGAATTTGTATTCGCTGAAATTAGAATCGAAAAGCAACTAATCAATTTTTGAGCACATTATAAGTATATAATTAATTATAAATTACAGTTTACGAGATTTAAATTGTTACACTGAGTCTATGAGAAAGATATATTAGTAGTTTCTATATATATTATTAAAAAAGTTTTGTAAACAAACGAGTTCAGTGAGAGTGATATACAAAACCTGTGTGAAATAGCGCGATAGGAGAGAAGGGGGGTAGTCCGGGGAGAAAAGAGAGATCTTGAGAGTGACATACTAAACTGTGTGTAGACAGAGTGAAGGAGATTAGGGGGGTAAGAGAGAACTTGAGAGTAGGTATATAAAAATGTCAGAGAGACAAGGAAAGTAGATAGTAGTGCGGCTACCCTCACTACCTCAGCTCCTGTTCTACACTATCTCACGCATCTTCACCTCACCCTTCTCATTCCATAACTATGCACACACCTTGCAAAAAAAATCACTAAATCAGAATCAGTCCTTCTCAACAGTCCTTTTTAGTACTTTCGATTCTATAGCTAACGTGATATTTTACAGCATGTATGTTTTTGTTAACATTGAAAAGAAACATGAGTTCAATTTTAATGCTTCACTTTAGAGTGCCTTTTAGTCTGCCGCGCAGCGGCCGCTTTTCGGGGGTTGACGAGCGAAGCGAGTAGGAGGCGGAGCCCCCTAGTATAAATAAATATATACTTACAAAGCGTTCAAAAATTAGTTGCTTGCTCTTCGATTCCGATTACAGCGGGTACAATTTCATATTTATCAATGTATCGGAAACTATTTTCGAAGGAAAACTAATTAAAATCTTTTTTAAAATAAATAATCATTATAATAATAATATGTGGCTTACGCAACTGTACATTTAAAGAATGACATCGGCTAAGTGTTTCACTCTATGACTTACACTTTATTATTAGTTCAGGGCTTCATTTAAATTAGTATTTTCAAATAGAATTGAATGGATTATTTTACAAATAATGATTAATTCAAGTTGTCAAAAACAGTTTATTGTAATTTAAAAAAATGAGACAAAGATTTTACATTTTTAATTACTATTATTATGATTGAGATACAAATATGATTAAGTTTAGTTAAGTTTTTGTTTGAGTCTCACGATCTTGTGACCTTCCAAGTGTCACATTCCATTAATTACAAACGTTTGTACTAATTAGAAATATGTCGGGAGGAATAACTAACAAACTATGATATTATTTACGAGATAAGTTAAGCTAAGATTAGAATTGATGCTGATATAGTGTAAAGTCTATTTATAATGAGGTTAGAGTTACATGAGTCCAGTTGAAGGTACTTAATCATAATCCGGGTCATATCTCAAGATATTTATACTTTGAGACTCTGCAGAATTCTTGGGCTCTTTTATATGTCACCGCTCTTTCATGTTTCGGTTGCATAAAGGGTTTTATTCTTAAGTAAAAATAACATTAAAAACGATAAATCAAATACTCTTTCAATTACATTCAAAATAGTTTGGTTTGACATACACATTCAACAATTCATTGATTGCTATGAATCAGCAAAGGTTTGTGGCACGCAATGAATTAGAAGCCAGCTACTGGCTGCAGTCATGTCCGATTTTGAAAAAAAACCTTCAATACAATTTTGATCGATACCATAGACGAATTGACATAGATGTATTTAAATTATTCAAATAACAAAACAAAATTTGGAATAAAATGAGGGTTTAAAATATAAATACAGTAGACAATAATGGTTTGTTTAGAGCAAAACATATTTTGAGTACGTTATAAGAACGCGAGGAAGCTATGTGCCACACTAATTGGCAAGCAATTTTCAAATACATTTTTTAGTAAAACCAACAAGCGACATTGCTAGAAAGTGTTACAGATTTCCAAATCTATTTAATGGCATCTAAACGTTTAAATAGAGAAAAGAACAAAGAAAAAAATTATAAATACAAAATTGTACTCTACAATATTGATAATAACTACTTTTACTCTCCGATGTATAGGAACAAAGATATTAAGAAAAAGCCGAAAAAAGTCCGAATTTTTATTTTAATGGAATATTTTTTTTTGATAATGTAATAAGGCATTTAGAAGGCTACGAGGAAGTAAGATGTGCCAAACTATAAACTATTTCTTCACAGAAAATAAAATTTAAATCCGCATCTTTTTAAAATTTTATATTTAGACTCCTCCTATCTGATACAGGTGGTCGGGTGTCAATATACACTTTGCAGGGGACGTGACATTAATAGAAACAATTTTAAATATAATTAGAATGGACAAATATAAAAAATAAACCAAGAAGGTTAGTTTTAAGATGAGACTGAGTCTGCCCATGATATTTTCAAGTTTACTTGTGGTTAAGAATACGTCATAGTTCGCTGGCACTAAACACTCTAGTTGGCTACAAACCAAATTGGTCATGGGTCAGATTAACGCCATAAATATGCCACATTTCTAACCCATTAGTTCTTAACTACAACAATATGTATGAATAACATTGTATTGTGGACGTTTAAAAATTTCATTTTAGCATTCTTACATTACAAAATCAGTGCCAATTAGAGTGGCTCATAGCTTCCTCAAGTTCTATCATTAAACAAATGATCATATGATTATAAAATTATGAGATATTGATTTATGAAGTTAAAGAAATCAATAACTTGAGAATTTAAAGAAGTTATTGATTCTAAAATATCAAATGAAGTCTGATTCTAGAAATTGAGAATAAATTTGCGATTTTCCTAGATAATTTAAAATTTTCCTCTATTTGTTATTCATCAGATGATGAGCAAAATACCCTCAAACATTTTGTCATCCCTAATTTAATTGGTGCATTCAATTCATTCGTACTTAAGGGTCAGGGATAGAGAAAATGAGAATAAAAATTGAAGTTATCTTAATAAAGGATTCAAAGCCTAAATGAGTAAATTTGGTCCTCTAGTTTAACACACCCCCCTCCCCCCTTAAAAAGGGGTACCAAAGTAAAATAGGAGACATGAGGCAAAGTATTAATTGAGTACCCCTGTAAGCATTAAGACGCGTCAAAGGAATATAAAAATTCTGTATATAATGTGATATATCCCTTAGTCTAATTAATATTAATTACTTAATATGTGCGGGTTATAGTCGGGGTAAAATCGAGAAAACTGAAATTTAATTCTATACTATAAAAGATTAAAAAAAAAATCATTTAAAAAAAATAAGCTTTTATTTTATCCTATTGACTAAAAAGAAGAAAATAATACTTGAAAAGATTTGATCGGAAGTACATAATCTGTGAAAGATTCAGCTTTTTAGATAGTCAAAAAGTGGGTATAATTGATTACCAAATTTGTACCACACAATTTAGTGGTATTTTAATAATACAATAAATTATTATTAAAAAATTAAATTTTAAAAAATTCAATAAAAGTCTATGATAATAATAGAAGAATGTTAAAAATAGTTTTCAATATGAGGCAACTGTAGTTTCAACTATATACTAGAAGTAACTTTTATTACTGTGAGTAATTTTATAAAGTACATTTTATCGCTATTATGTTTTATTTCAAAATAATAATATAATAATTGAAATAGGTCTCATTTTTTCAAACATTTTGTTAAGACAAAGAAATAGTTTAAAATAAATTACCTTAAATATAGTTGTAAGAATCATTTTTCCTTTAAATTTTCACATGTTCAATGCAGTTATACAGATAGCTCTTCCGCTATTAGATTGTTTCAGTAATATCCGTTCCTGTCAACATTATTTTTAAACAAAAGTTAGCTTTTAGTATAGAACTTTTGGTAAACTTACTCAACATGAGAAAGAATTTTAATAGTGCAAAATATATTGTTTTGTTTTTTGTTTCAAAATAGATTTCG
>KZ652276.1:39395-52957 GCA_001010745.2 Gerris buenoi
AAAAAAAAAAATCAATAACCTATCATCATAGTTCTAAAGAGATCATACCGCTCCCCTTGAAATGAACCTTACTCAAGATAACAGCTGTTTTTTTACTTTATTTTAATAAGTAAATATTCTCTTTTCTTCCTTATCAATAACTTAAAAAAGATTCTTCCGAAGACATCTCTAACACTCTTTGTTATCTATATTCTTTTAAACTCCATGAATACTAAAGGCTTTCAAGTATAGATAAGAGAGGGTTGAAATTTGTTGTCAGGTGATGTCCATTTACCTGAAAGGTTAACCCTGTCAGGTTGATCATGGAAGGTTTTCGAATTGTAACTAGTAAACATTTACAAACACAGATACCCATCTTCACATCTATACCTTGTCAACCTGTACCAATAATATACTCATCCTTTGAGATATTTTTTTGTTTACCTTTTTCTAAATGATAATTTTATCTTGGAAGTCCTTCCTCAACCGGTGACTTATCAGTTGAAATAAGGTGAGAAACATGCTTTATCTATGTTTGACAATAAACATATTTAACTGAACTCTACATTTTAAGTTGTCTCTGTCATTTATTCCAACGTTTTTTATAATAATTTTATAATATAAAGGGGTGTCCGAATGTACAGGCTGTACAGTTCTCTCTCCATCTCCAGAAAATTTTTGGTTACGTATTTCTTGCTAATAGGCTTAAACATGACATTCTCATATATAAAGATCTCACTGAAACGATTTAGGAAGTGTGTATGAATCTGTTCTCCCCAAACATGTATAAGCAAAAGGTGTATCCTAAAAGCAACAAGAATTTTTTTAAAGTTAAAACTAGGGGGCCCTGGCTAGTTTTGAGGATACTATACGTTCTCCTTATCAGTGTTGGAGCTTGGAGCTGACCTTTGTGGAGGCAAAGGTCACAATTTCGAGCTTATGAATTTAAAGAAAATATGAATATATTATGGATTGAAAAAGTTGCCGTTTGCTGTTTTAATTTGCTATTATAAAGTATGACAACCCTACACCCTACCCTAACCCTCTTTAAAACTGTATTAATTAACTTCTTCGTAAAAAAAAACTTTGTACATTTTGGAATAAATTTTGAAAAGCTGTTGTGAGCACGCATCACGACTCTTTAATAATAGTTATGGTAAAGAGGAATTTAAGTTGAAGAATTTCAAAGATCGTTGTTAACCATTCATCGCAATTAAATTATTTCGTTAAGTTGTGTGGATGGATGTTAAAGTGTGAAATAAATTAGATTTAATTCAAAGTTAAATTTATTAGAGACGTTTCGACCCTTTCTAAGGCCATCCTCCGTCTTATCCGATTTATTTAATTACGGTGTTGTACATTAGTTCAATGATGGTAAGAATTTAATTAAAGTGTATAAGAGAGCGTCATAATAAAATTAATTAATATATTAGACAGAATGAAATTTTACTATATACTATCAACAAATCCAGTAACCAAAAAATAGACTGCCCATTGGTGTGGCACATAGCTTCCTCGCATCCTGACTTTAAGCTTTTACGAGCCATTATTGTATAATTTGTTTTATTGTTTCCCCAGTTCTTCAATCTGTCAAAATTGTGTTAGTTTTTTACATGAATTAAAGTATCAATTTAGGTAAAGTGAAAGAGCGCAGACAGTTCAAATTAATCCGGGGCTATCTGCGGGTTACTTTCGATAAACTATAATAGTTTCATCCAAATCAGATGAGTACTTTTGAAGCTATTGGTGTAAAAATTTATGTTTGTGAGCTTATGTGCTTCACACACACACACGCTAAGAAATGAGAATTGTTTTCTTCGATCAATATCAAAATGTTTTTGCAAATCTTAATACGATCAATTTATAAATAAATTTAAATTTACAAACATACTTGTTTACTTATTCAAAGATTAAAAGCTTACGTCAACAATTATTATACAACAATTCTGAATATTTTTGATGGTACATAATAAAATGTGTATAGAATAAAAAAAGCTGTAATGTAAAATAAAATATAATTTCTCCGTACAACTAGAATGTCCGTGTCAAGATGTTTTCCATGATTGGACAAGTGACTTTTAATAATGTTAAACGCCTCTTCGTGCTTCGGATATATTTGCATAAGTTTAACGCATTCTCCTCTGTACATTTAGTTGCTGGCATTTACGCATATTAATATCGCCTGTGCTTAATAGGAGGTCTGTAAACGGTATTTAAAATTAAACGGCAGTTGAGCATAGTTTCGATTTGGGTCAGTCACATCTTAAATGTTTTTCAATTTTAAATCTTAATGGATGGAAATAGGAATTCCAAATAGAATCAAAATGTCAAATGAATAATTTGTCAGGCTTCATTAGAAGCCGTCCTACTGATATTTCTACTTATATTTTTTCTTTAATTCATATTATATTTACTACCTGTAATTATTTTTATTAAAATTATCGGCCCTTTGAAAATTTGAGTTTACTTGGGGACTTATTGCATACTCATACTCAAGCAGTTCTTATTTTCATACAAAAAATTAAAAAAAAAAAAAAATGTTAGGCTTTCAATATGTGCTTCTACTCGGTATTTCAAAGTGTGAAACAGCTATAGGCCTGTTTCACACGAGGCGATTTTAGTTGATTCAACTAGTTGCCTGATTACTCTCAACTAGTTGACTGAGACTTTTCAGGCCTTTTTCATACCAGGCAACTAGTAGAATCAACTTCTCTTCCCAACGGGAAGAAACAGAAGGTGGTAACATAATTATTATTATTATTTACAAATTTAAGCTTTGTTTGCATTTTTGCGCACTACGCAGGTGCATATTAAATGTTTAAATTCTCTATATTTCTCCTATGTGTGGTTCAAAAAGTTAAGCCAATATTTTAAATTTCACATCTCTAGCGTGAACGGTTCTGGGGATATGAACCAAACTACGACGGGCAGAAAGACACATCATCATCACCCTCGACTTTTCGAGGGGTTTCAAGAATAATCTACGAAACCCTATAAAAGGAGGAAATCTAGTCGAAGAATGTTGGTTCGTCCTTTGTAAGAGAATCGGGAAATGGGCGATTTCTCACATTTATATCAGAAACTACTAAGCCACTAAGATTAAATTCTTCAATTTAATTGAAAGAGAAAGTAGAATCATATGGAACAACTGTCACAGTTGACTCAACTACTTTGACTGGTGTGAAGTGCCTAATGCCTAGTAGTGTCTTTTAAGTTGAATCAACTAGTGGGGATGAGAGCGTGAGCGGCACATGTGCACACTCCTTTCAACCTTCAGTCAACTACTAACTACTCAGTCAACTACTAAGTACATGAGTTCCCTACACTACTAGTTGAGTTCCCAACACTACTAACCTTCAGTCAACTACTAATTAGTTGAGTTCCCTACACTCCTTTTCAACCGTCAGTCAACTAGTTGAATCAACTAAGTTGCCTTGTGTGAAACATGCCTAGTGCGTAGGCTTTTAATTAATAACTGACTGAAATTAATAACTTGATTTTAATAAGAACCACGAAGGGTTAGAAGTGAGTAAGTAAGGTGTTTCATCTTTCAGGAAAGAAAGGACAAGATTTGTCATTTTTGAGACAGCGGTTTCCGGCATATCCTCAAGAAGTCGGCTCGAGTGGCGAAAGTGAAATTTTCTTTAGAAACTCGGCCTTATGGTATACATACCTTATCTTTAATTTTTTTAAAATTAATTTTGAAGGGCTTTTACACCTGAACATCATGCTTTACACTTAGATGCGTCCATTGAACAAACCTGGGTTGGAAGACCAAATATTTGTGTGAAGTGTTGGTCGGTCCATGTCTCACACCTCGACTTTTTTGCAGGCCGAAACCTGGTGGCGCTAACTTTTTATCGATATGAGAGTGTCGACCATGGTTTTGCAGGCCGAAACCTGGTGGCGCTAACTTTTTATCGATATGAGAGTGTCGACCATGGTTTTGCAGGCCGAAACCTGGTGGCGCTAACTTTTTATCGATATGAGAGTGTCGACCATGGTTTTGCAGGCCGAAACCTGGTGGCGCTAACTTTTTATCGATATGAGAGTGTCGACCATGGTTTTGCAGGCCGAAACCTGGTGGCGCTAACTTTTTATCGATATGAGAGTGTCGACCATGGTTTTGCAGGCCGAAACCTGGTGGCGCTAACTTTTTATCGATATGAGAGTGTCGACCATGGTTTTGCAGGCCGAAACCTGGTGGCGCTAACTTTTTATCGATATGAGAGTGTCGACCATGGTTTTGCAGGCCGAATCCTGATGGCACTAACTTTTTCGAGCAGCTTCCCATTTGCTTAAGCAATGCTGGGTGAACATTGAACCTTAGCCTTACATAGATCAGCCTCATACACTATGATTTCACATATTTCTCTATTATTATTTTCCTTTAAATATATACATTTTCTTATCCTGCTCCACGTTAATACGAGAAACCCATAAAAAAAGGCAGCAGGTTCCAAGTCATTGATAGGTCTAAATGGTTCTATAATACTCTATACCCAGGAAACAAAATAAATTACCTGTTTCGAACTATAATATTAATTTATTTAGGCAGAAGCGTAATAATATTTATGTTATACATATATATATTTTAAAGGCCCTTGATTTTTAAATTGGCTGTGCCCTCTATAATCAGACTTGAGAATATTGTTATTGCACGTAAATCTTTTTTTTTTTCTTTTCTTTTTTTTAAATAATATGCACGGGGTTAAGGTGGTCTTAGAGTGTGGCGTTTTCTCGCTGCTAGCGCTACGTGACGGCTCGAGGCGATTTTTGTCGCTTGGCCCGGTACAGAAGCCGCGAGAAGTACAACGCATCGCTGCACCTGATCTATGAGGCTTGGCGTTCCACCAGCAGAACACCTTGAGGCGACGTTTAACAACTAACATCGTCAAAAAAAAAAACTTGAGGAGAAATCCGTGTGGAAAATGAAGACAGAGCCGTCAAGTTTTATTATTATTATGTTATTGGAAGGTTTACTCAAGGGTAACATCATAATCTTTGACTAAATAAAAAACCCGGACACTTAGTCAAAAATAATGTCTAACTTTGGCGATTAAGGAGAAAAAAAAACACCTTCAAGCTAGCATAACTCAAATAAATATAAAATCTGTAATGCTCGAGAAAGCTTTACTCGAATAACATGGTAAATAAACGATTTGCCCTGTTTAAAGTATAGTGGATTTTGTAAACGTTTTGTCAAATCTTAAAATTCGTGTTGAAAGATCTGGTAATTTTACTGCATCTCTTATAGAACCACGTACAATTATTTAAAAAAAAATAAAATACAATTTTATATCTTGTGCAGTTGTATTTGAAAGAAAATACAAGGCTAACCCTCTTTAGATCACGGTCAAGCTAAACTCATATTATCTCTATAGTGTAATGGAACTAAGAACAAAAACAAAATGCGATGCAAGATAAATCTATTTTTAGGCCAGCCACTCGGTCCAAAAATAGTGCCTTAACTTCGAAATTTGAATAACTGAACCGTTTTTCTTGAAATTTGTTGAGTTGGTGGGAAAGTGCTCAAATAACAAATGTTATATAGTGCCGATGTGCGCTTCCGCCCCAGGGGCGGTTACAGGCCCTTCTCAGGGGTGGAAATTCCTTTGCTCAAAATAACCCAAGGAATCGATAGAGGATCAAATTTTATGACTAAAATGAAGTATAAAGTTTTTTTGGGTAAATCAATATTTTTTGAGTTATTCGCGATTGAAAACTTGCCATTTTCATCGAAAAACTCGTTTTTGAACGCTTTTTTTACGAATAACTCAAAAAATACAATTCTTATCGAAAAAAAGGTGCAGAGAACAAAATTGTAGCTTATGAAAAAACAAAGATACTCATTTAAAAAAAAATATTTTAGGTTCAATACAAAGCGAGATACGGTCTATGAAAAGGAGATCTTATTCTTTTGAATTCTTGGATCAATGCATTCAACGTTAAATAGCGTGATAAGGGTTAATTTTTCGGATGTCATGATAATAAACTTGTTTATAGTCCTTAAAAACCCCTTAAAATGAGCGAATAACAATGAAAAAAATATAGATCACTCGATTCTTTTGTTTTTTTTGTTAATTATTAAAATGCGTGGTAAAAATTAATCTAACTTTTTTCAAAAAGAATGCATTTTAAACCAGTCAAACTTTTTTAACACATGAGCAAAATTAAAATTAAATATATTAAAGAGTTAAATAAGAAATTTTAATTCTGGTGGACATGAGATTAATTTTACTACGCTTGTTTTCACAAACACTTCTAGTAATTAGTAATCCATATTTTTTTCATTGTAACTCGCTCATTTTAAATGCAATTGACTTTTAACAGTACTCATTATGAAGGGTTTTTAAGGACTATAAACAAGTTTATTACCATGACATTCGAAAAATCAACCTTTTTCACGTTATTTAACGTTGAATACATCGATCCAAGTATTTAAAAGAAAAAAATCTCCTTTCATCGATCATATCCATATCTACCTTTGTATTGGACTACAATATTTTTTTAAAAAATGAGTATCTTTGTTTTTTCATAAGCTATATTTTTTTTTCATTGTTATTCGCTCATTTTAAGGGGTTTTTAAGGACTATAAACAAGTTTATTATCATGACATCCGAAAAATTAACCCTTATCACGCTATTTAACGTTGAATGCATTGATCCAAGAATTCAAAAGAAAAAGATCTCCTTTCATAGACCGTATCTCGCTTTGTATTGAACCTAAAATATTTTTTTTTAAATGAGTATCTTTGTTTTTTCATAAGCTACAATTTTGTTCTCTGCACCTTTTTTTCGATAAGAATTGTATTTTTTGAGTTATTCGTAAAAAAAGCGTTCAAAAACGAGTTTTTCGATGAAAATGGCAAGTTTTCAATCGCGAATAACTCAAAAAATATTGATTTACCAAAAAAACTTTATACATACTTCATTTTTGTCATAAAATTTGATCCTCTATCGATTCCTTGGGTTCTTTTGAGCAAAGGAATTTCCACCCCTGAGAAGGGCCAGTAACCGCCCCTGGGGCGGAAGCGCACATCGGCACCATGTAACTTTTGTTATTTTGAGCACTTTCCCACCAACTCACCAAATTTGAAAACCCCGAGTAACTGGCCTATTTATTAAGAAAGATTCCAAACTCTGCGAAATAGCTGTAGCTTGAATCCCATGGCTCTCTCACCTGTTGCGTGTCAAGAGATTATGACATTTTTACTTCTTCATAAACTTGTTGAAAATCGAAAACGAAGTGTAAAAAATCACCTGTTATGTGTTTAAGATTAAATTGATTAAATAAGATATTATTGAATTTAAATTCATTCTTACTATATGTATTTCAGAAAGTGTTAATTTTGTTGGACTGATTTTTGTTTGTCAAATAACGATATCTATTTTCTGCTATAGGTATTGCAAGTATATTATATCATTATCTACTATGGTATTTTTGAGTCAAAATTTGGCTTTTTTTTATATTTATTAATTCGTGTTGAGTTTTATTAAATCGGACTTGCGTTCGATCTTATAAATTGCAGGTTAAAATCAAGGTATGTGGATCGAGCAGAAGGCAGGAAATTTGCTTACTTTGTGCGATTTATTGCTGCGTTAAATTGATTTATAAATTTCATGGGTGGTCCCCGTGTGTTTGAACCTGAAAGAGGATCACTTAGCGGGTTGTCTGTATATAAGCAGCTAAGTACCAATACTCATTCTTTTCTTACTTTAAGCTCTCGTATAAACATATTTTACATAAAGCCTCTTATTCGCATAAATTGCATTTAAATTTGGCTCTTTTAAATTAGATATATGCATATGGCATATATGTATATTTTACTTTCTTTTATAAATAGTATATGTAGGGAGTAGAGAAAGTATTGTGATGGTGCAATAATGGCTTAGAATCGAAAAGGCTGATGAAACCATCATCTGCAAAGAAGAATTTTTATCTAAATTCAAAATTAATTGGATTAAATTAGATATTATTGGATTTAAATGACAAATTAAATTAGAATCGATTTTAAATAATATTAATAGTCCAGGAGATAGGGTGCCAAAAATTGTCTGACTAAGGACAAGTTAGAATTTTGTGTATAAGTAAATCTTTTGGTGCCTTTTATATTTGGTCGGCTTCACCTGTGGGACATAGCTTGGCAATATGACACTTCTTTAGATTTTTACTCCCCTCTGGGTATTTTTATAAGGGGGTAACAATCTAAAGAAAGTGTACAGAATATTCTTCTTTAGAATGTTATTCCCCTGATCAAAACAGGAGTGGGATATTCCTTTGTCCTTAAGTACATTGGATTAAACATTCCTTTTTCTTAATACTTATTTAGTCAAAGTAATTTTTATTCTAAAACAACATAGGGGAGTAACAATCTAAAGAAGTACCGGCAATATAGCCATTTGAAAAAAAACAATCCCTATGTCCCGCCCTTTTTGGTAGACAATGTGCTTTTTATGATCCTGATTACGAACTTAATTAGTAGACCAATAATCGAGTTGATAGTGTATAGTTTATTACTAAGCGTCTGCATACAAGTAAAACACATAATAATAAGCAAATAAACAAACAAACTTATCTCTTATTTAACCTAATATATGAGAATCATAAATAAATATGACATTTAAAAATTATAATATTGTAAGGTTTATAGGATTTAACGTGAAATTAGTTTCATGAAAAGTTAAAATTTTTCTTTGTATAAGGATTAATGTAAAGAGCATAAAAAGAGAGATTTTTTTTAACAGTGTTAAAAAACGTAGTATTTTAAGATAAATTATTATTTGATTTAACTTGTGTAAGAAGTATATGATGATTTTGTTAAAAATTGATAACAATAATTTAACAACCATCTCATAAACTCACGCTTAATTTTTAAATATGTTAAAAAAGAAAGCCATTAAATAAGATATTATGTAAAGTTATGATTAAGTTATTATGAGAGTTTTGTTCGATTTATCAGGCCGTTTTTTTAAACGCTTATTCATTTTAACTTGTTTAAACTAAACAGTGCTCTTTTTATTCTTATAACAGTACAAAGAGGTTATCAATAACATAAACAAAAGATTATTAGAAATAATGAAACAAGTTTTTTTTTGTTTTTTTGTTTTCATCGTCATCAGTTAAATGAAAAATATTTAAATATCATACTTATGAATTATTATTAATACTTTACTTTTTAATATTTTTAATTATTATAATTTATTTTAGAGATTTTATATTTGTTGTGTTGGCGAGTATGGTAAAACGATCAGCTGATTTCCTGTTTTAGTTTGACGGCCAAATTAGTTTTATTACGCGTCTTTTTATAAATTATTCCGTAAAAACTTTCGATAAATCCAACTTAATTGAGAAAATAATTTTAAATCGTTAATAAAATCTTTATAAACGAATTGTGTTTGATAAGTTTTCTTTCGACAAGTGTAACTTGCATTGTATGTTATTTTCCAAATATGTAGTTATTTTTGTCTTGTAAAATCTTGTAATTTGTTAATCATCGAATGTTTTTCAGCATAAAAATAACGATATATTATCATTTTTTGTTAGTTTTTACATTAATTTAAGATACATTCAATCAAAAAGAAATGTGAAGAGCACTTAAGGATGGAATTAAAGAACGCAGCGAAATTTAAAGGTAATTGATACTCTATGTTTCTGTTTAACACAATGACTCATAATATTTACATGGTATGAATAATTATATATATTAGGTAATATAAATAGATAAAGATGAACTCATCTATGCCATTTTATTACAAATGAGCCGTCAAGCCGGCAACGGGCCTAATTTTAGAAAAAAAGGAAATTAATTTAGAGATCTATTTAGATAAGATATTATATCTATTTGAAGACCAACAAATCCAAAACTGTTATGGAAACTCTTAATGGAAACCTTTCAGTTTGAAACAAAAACAGTATTCAAGACGGTTTTGAAAACTGATGGAAAGTGACACAAACTCAAAATCAAACCTCAACTCGACAGTGGTTAACAGTTTAAAAGTTAAAATTATGCCTTTTAAGAAGTTATTACAAATCCAATAGGAATATAAAAAGTTATTCAATATCTTTCATTATTGATTTATTAATTGCATTACTTACTTTTCTACTATTCTTATGTAAAATTTACTAAAATTATGGATTGAAGTATAGTTTATATGAGTTTAATCTATATTTCACTTTTTTATGCAATTACCAAGTAATAATTATCTATTGCTTTAGCATTAATGGTTACTATATTCTTACCTTTCTCTTTCTAATGCTTAGTTATTATAGATGAGGTAGACTTTATTGACAAAACACGATCTCTAATGTAGAAGTAATGAAATTAATGGTCTGAGTATAAAAAATATGTTGTAGATAAAATATGAGTCAGATGCATGGAACTAAGTGGAAATTGGGTGCTTGCTAGAAAATATTTGTTAATATACTGATAGCTGTGTATCTACTGTATCCAATATGATATTGGGGCACTATCTTGTCTAAGTTAAGAGAGCTTAACAAATTTGTGTTTATGTATTGTTAATGGCGATTTTTTGACGCGTCTAGTACTGATGAGGGAGTGGTCACAGATACTGAGAGGCCAAATTCGTGACGGCAGGCTTAGGAACAGTACTGCTGAGATGGCACGCCGCTTATAAAATACTTTCATCTTTCGTTTCTAATAGTTTATGCAATGCTATCTGGTGTCCACGTCGAGCATCATCTTATAAGGAACATTTTAACACTTTACCTTCAAGTGTTTATTCGTCTATTTTTTTTTTTTTTTTTTTTTTTTTTTTTTTTTTTTTTGTTTTTTTACATAATACATAATTTTTGTTGGAACACAAAAATCATCTAAGCATTTATGACTCTTTCCTAAAACATAAATCAAGTTGTGCTTTTAAAAATTTAATGATTTAAAATTTTAGGATTTTAGTGCACTGCAATAAAATAATAAAAATAAAACTAGTAGCAATAATAAAATTGTTTTGAGGGTAAAAGGTAAAACTTAGGACACCAAAAACTCCCCCCCCCTTCATTAGTTAATCTTCCATTATTGTAATTCTTTTAATGCAATCTTAGAAAAAATAGAATATTAAACCTATCTCTAGAAATACCTCTTCTATTTTATGAAAGGAAATCGGGAGTTTATAATGAAATATAATTTTATTTTAAATATATTATTTTTTAAGAGTAACAAAGGAAATGTGTAAAACAAATTAAATTAATTTGCATTTAATAATAAACATTTTGAATTGTGGATGGGTTAATTTCATAAAAGGTACCTTGACTTCAAAATTGTATATTAGGTCTGAAGTCATTTGTCAGGAACTCTTCCCTAGGAAGTATATATGGACCCAGCTCAGTCGGTTATGGGCATGGGCGTTGTAATAGAAAGTTAGGCGACATGGTGCAATAATAGTTCTAAAACCCAAAGAGTGGTAAAATATTATAAGTTATAAGCTCCCAGCGGCTCATCCCTAGGTTTCGGTATCTTGACGAACGTTGCATCAAAACAAAGAACGCTTATCTTTACACAACAAAGACAGACCCGATCCCTGCTTTAGACCAACGATCGTCACCTAATATCGGGCTAACTGATATACTTAATAAAGTAAACAAGGAGAAGGAACCCTAATAATTAATACATATTGAGCCCTACGGGTTTAATATAAACTTAAAACTGTAACAACGCGTTTTGGACGGATAGCCACGTCCATATAATACGCCCATCCTTTTTCCAAACAGTAACGCGCACTCGGTATGGACGGGACTACAAGCACATGCGAATATTTGTTTGAGTTCAGTACTTCAAAAGGGATTTGTGGTTTTTGGCGTTCTGTATGGGTGCTTTTTGAGTACAATCCTTGAGAGTTCGCAAAATGTTAGAGATTTGGCTTTGGCTTGGATAAGTCAAGAAAGACAAAGCTATTTTAAAAAATACTAGATAGATAGGTGACATGTAGGATTATTGACAATTTTAAATTAACTCGAACAAAACTTTATCTCATATACGTACATACTGATACTGAATTTAAATATCATACAATATAATTTAATATGTTTATGATTTAACACATTTAAAGTTTTTTTATATTTAATTTTTGATTTTCAGTTATTTATTTTTGACAATATCTCAGAAACTAAATGTTTCCATATAAATTGACTTTTATGGTTATTAGTCTACAAAATAGAATTATATACATCCGTGTTTAAGAAATAATTTCTTTCCTCTCACCTTTTATAATGCCACCTATAGCGCCACAAGTGCGAAGCAGGGTATAATAGTTATTTATGCACCTAGGGAGTAAAGTAAGCTATTATTCCCTGAGTGAAAAAGTTGGTTCTTGAGGCGAAGCCGAAGAACCATAGACCCTAAATCCCGAGGTGCAGCCGAGGGAGATAATTATCGCGAGGGGAATAATGGCAATTTACTCACAAGGTACATACAATATTTTATCTCCAGTTGGGAGAAAATACACATTTTTGTCCATTGCACAGTTTTTATTTATTATTTTAATAAATATACCAATAATTATTAGCCCTTTTAATAGCAGACATATAAGATTCAACATTAAAAACAAATAAGAATTGGAATTAAACTCAATTTGAAGGTTATTTAGATGGAGGTTATAAAAAATGATAAAGAAGGTCGAAAAAGCAAAAAAAAAAATTGTTTCAGTTTTAATGAATTTCTACCATAATATAGCCGATTACAAGTCAACAAGGCCAAATCTCAAAATATTATTTCTTGCTATGAAATTATTATTTTTTTGGTATTGATAAGTGATGATTGATGATTAACACAAAATCAATCATAGAGATAAGTCTCATACATCCTAGTGATAGTAAATTCCCTAACTTATAGAAGGTAATAGAATATGCACATAAAGTGGTATTTCCAATAATGGTCGAATAATTTATGTAATAATGTATTCTTATTTGGTTTGATTTAAGTAAATTTATTTATTGAACGATGACCTTTTTTGATACGATCCCGTTTGTATAAACATATTATAAGTGTATAAAACAGTATAAATGTTTTATATTGTACTGTATAAATATATGTATATATAATTAAATGTCAGCTATATACTTACAACGTAAAGATTGTTGCATATGAAATCTTTAAAAGATTCAGATAGTTTGTACTCTCTTATGTATAAAATAATTCAAAAATTTAAATCGAAAAAAAGAACACATTTTCATTGACAAAGACATGTTTTTATAAAAAACAAAAAAACTGTGAGCGTTATCACATTGAGATCACGGAAACGAGACTCAAATAGTCTCTAGCGTTGTTAAATAACACAGAGAAACGAAAGAGAGGGGAAAAACGTGTTAAAAAAATAACATTATTACAAAAAGAAGGTAAAGGGATTTTTTATAATGACGCTAGATGTCGTGCGTGAGGTGTCGGTCAGGTTTTTGCAGACGCTTCGTTTCGTTAATTTGTCCTCTTTCCTGTATTTTTTTTTAAACATTTTATTTGACATATAGTTATATATGTATACATAATTTTGTTAAAGGTTTCGTTTTTTTTCTATATTTAAAATAAGAACAATACACAAAAGATTAAAGATAATACATATACATATAATATA
>KZ652276.1:53815-63854 GCA_001010745.2 Gerris buenoi
TAAGTTTACAAATATATAAAATATATAAGATATAAGTGTTGCTTAAAACCATGGAATATTATTGTAGAAAATAAATATATTACCTATTTACGCAAAAAGTTAAACAGTTTTTATTTTTGTTTTTTTGTGTAAAGTTTACAAATATATAAGATATAAGTGCCGCTTGAAACCATGAGATAGTGATCCCGGCTCGGCTGAAATGAGATCTTTTTTTTTTTATTCAATACAAGTAAGTTGATATAAAAACTCTCTACTCTTTGCAATTAAGAAGGTATAGATATTTCATATTTTCACAGAGGTACATAGTTTGTACTTTATTTTTCTTATTTAGCAAATAGTTAAAGTGTTAAAGTGATTTTAAAAGGTCTAAAATCGAAGAAAAAATAAAACAGCCTAAACCTTTTTACCTCCACCCCCGATTGTCGACCTTTTTCTTTTCAAAGATGTGCAGATGTTTTCCAGTCTTACTACCCCCCATAACAATAGAGACACCCAAGACTTAAACCGTCCCTCCGTACCTTTTTACTCTATGGCAAACCCTTAACTTTCATATCATCGTTCACTAGCATAGTATAAGAAGAAACAAGAAAATATCGAAGAATGACCACGTGGGGGGTCGGGTCATATATATATATATATATATATATAAATATGTGTGTGTGTGTGTGTAATTTATGTATAAAAACATCTTGTTAAATAAACGAGAAAGTATATAATTTCATGTTGAAGAATCATTTTTAATTTGTGTGATAAAATGTAATAAATTGTGAAAGAATACACTCTGTAATATATCTTTTTCATTTTATTCCGAATTAGTATTTTTATTATATTTAAATTGATTTTTTTTTTTCGAGGCTGCGATATTATGTTACAATACGGGGCCTGTGATTATCATTCCGTGATAAGTATGCGTGTAATCGAGACTTTTATACATTTTATATTCATATAATTGGATTCTTTTCTTAATATTACTATTACTTATTCTTATTGATTTTTAATCGTGCTTTTTTATAAAATGTTTTATTCAATAGGTGTTAAAAAAAGGCAGACCTGGGGTTATACAATAATTGACCTTATCTTGTTTAGGCAACAAGTGTTCTGATGTAAGTCTAGAGGATAGAAACTATATAGAAATAAGTGAAAAGTGTGAAATACCTTGTAAAAGAACTTTATCGTGGAACTTACTTGATATTTTGACCGATATCTCTTGACATCTCATCAGATATCTCTTGACGTCTCGTCAGATGTCTCTTGACATCTCGTCAGATGTCCTTTGACATCTCGTCAGATGTCCTTTGACATCTCGTCAGATGTCCTTTGACATCTCGTCAGATGTCTCATGACAACACGTCAGATGTCTCTTGACAACACGTCAGATGTGTCTCTTGACATCTCGTCAGATGTCCTTTGACATCTCGTCAGATGTCCTTTGACATCTCGTCAGATGTCCTTTGACATCTCGTCAGATGTCTCATGACAACACGTCAGATGTCTCTTGACAACACGTCAGATGTGTCTCTTGACACCTCGTCTGATGTCTCTTGACATCTCTTCAGATGTCTCATGACAACACGTCAGATGTCTCTTGACAACACGTCAGATGTGTCTCTTGACACCTCGTCAGATGTCGCTTGACATCTTGTTAGTTGTTAAGATTGATTAGTCACAAATTAGTCTGTATTTTTTTTTTTTATATACCTTTCATATTTAATTATCCTTATCAGATTCAGTATTTTTTCTTAATTAAAATAAACTAAATCTAATTATTATTTTTAATTTTATATATTTAATCATGAATTTTAACGGCTAAAGCTAATTAAATTATTCAAGGGTTCTCCCTTCTTCACAGCCTGACCGGAATAGTCAGTCTGGTACCCAGACAGCGGTAGAGAAAACATTTAACATCTCTCTACACACTTCTGAAGCAATCATTCCATCATCAACTCAACGTAGCATTGGTCAGAACATACATTTACGAGCTGAGACGGCAGAGAAGCCCCTTGATCCCATATCAGTAGAGGAGGTGCTTTTTGGATCCTAAATCACACTCACCAACACCAACTCGCAAGTCGACCATTATAACTTATATAATGTAAAATTAAAATTTACTTTCTTTATAAATGCACTTATAACTCAAACTATTAAAATCTAATGTCCGCTCATTTTAACTTTTAATTTAAACTCATATTTTATAATCCCATCATTTATAATTATAATCTGAATTAAATATATTTTTCTTAAAACTGTAAACTTAATCTTTACTTAACTTTTCACCTATAATATCATCAATTTATCTAATTATTTAACGTCCTGTATTATTGTATAGGTGGTCCTTTACTTTACCCCCTATGAATTTGTAGTGCGATAATTGGATTTTCTAATATCCTCTTCGGCAGCATCAAATTTGGTAGTTAATGATGGAGTGATTGCTTCAAAAGTGGGTAGAGAGATGTGCTAGATGTTTCTCTACCACTGTCTGGGCCAGACTGACTATTCCCGTTAGGTTGCGAAGAAGGGAGAACCCTTGAATAACTTTATTAGCTTTGGGCTATAAAATCTTGATTATATATCAAAGTAAAAATAATAATTAGATTTAGTTTATTTTAATTAAGAAAAAATACTGCATCTGAGATTGATAATTAAATATAAAAGGTAACATTAAGATGGCAATAATCAGATTAACTAGGGACTTCCACCCTAGGAGTTAAAAAGGAAGTGGAATGATAACTGTACAAAACATACCGCCCACCAAAAAAGACCCTAATCTTTTTTATATGCACGCCCTACGTTGGGCGCCAAAACTTAACTGTCATTATGATTGGAGGAAGAAGGTCTAACAATGTAGAGCCAAACAAGAGAGTTATAAGCAAATGCAAACTAACCCTAAAACTATACCCTGATTTTAGACATGAAATTTTTGAAAATACTCCCACTATATTTCTGATCCTCCTTCTTTTCCCTTTTTCCTATTATTAAAATACAAGATACTTAAAGAAATAAGTGAAACATGAATTGGTTTAGTTTGATTTATACTTTAAATGTTACGATCTAAATAGCACACTCAGTTAATCAAATTAATGAGAGCAGAGCATCGAATAAATAATAAATTTATAAAACGTAATTACAATGAACTAAACTCAAAGTTCACGTAATGTCAACTAGAGGCGCCACTGTAAAGAATAGAACATAAAAATACCTTTTTTGTTAGTCAATTAAGAAGTAGTTCAGTACTTGCATATTATACTCTTATAATATAAGTGCAGATCATATAAACCGTTTGCCAATTAGTCTTATGGCATGTGGTAATACCCAGGATGGGCTTGGTAACTACAGTGGCGCCGCGCAGCGGCAGCTATTTAGATTATTATAGCCGATAGCTGATAGTAAAGATCTGGAATGCATCTTAATCCTTCATATATTCATATACCTACTGCTTTACTAACAAAGATCTTAATCTAAAACTATTTATTACTTGGTTTAATGAAATATTTATGTATCTCTATTAAATTGTTCTTATAATTACAAGGTATCGGTTATAATATAAAAGTAAGCAATTCATTTTACTTTGGTTGGTGCAGAACTGAGGTTATTTTCTACTCTACTTATTTTTTTTCTTTAAAGAATTTTTTATAAATTTATTAATTTCATTATTTGTAACGTTATAATCTTAGATTTTTTGGTGGGTTGATAAGACAATCTTTTACTTTTAAACTTAGGTTTATTTGATTCATTCTGGGGCATGCCTAATAACATCAAGAGCAAGGATAACAACAAGAAAGTTGGAAGAAAACATTATAAAGAATCTTAAGGTTCCTGTTAAAACAAAACGACGAACACCATTTCTTGAACATAATAAAATTATTTGTATTCTTATTTATTTTGTGGCTAGAAGAATCTATACAGTCAATGCATAATGCTCATGCAAAGTTAACAGAAGCAGCGGGTTGGTTGAAGCAGTCATGGAGGTCAAGTGTTTGGAATAAGAGAGGTTCCAAGTTAAGAAAAGATTCGTGAGGTGTCCTTAAATGGAACTCGGATGGAAGGATCAGGTATCGCTTGGTAACTGGATACTCCAATACCTCGTTACCGACTTCATTCTACCTCCATCAATAATAAAACATACTATAATCTCCCGCAAATCAATAGTATTATAGCAATTGGATATCCAGTATCGTTTTATCCTCATTTCCCTTCTCTTTTTATTATTAATTTTTGTTATTTACTTAGCTTTGGAGTACATTAAAACTTATTTACTTTATTTCTACCTGTGTAATTACATTTTTAAACCTGCTAATAATTCTCTGACAATAATATAATTAAATTTTAATATAAATATTAGTAATAAAATTGTATTTATACTTTCGTAATGTGAATTATATTTAATTTTTTGTTAAACTAAACCAATCATTTATTTTATTAAATATCTCGGATACTAGATTATATTTATTCATTTATTTAACTAACTTTCAATTAGACTTTTTTTTAAAATAAAAATAGTTGGATTTTCATCAACAATTTTCTCTTATTGAAAATGTTTGGCCTTGTATAAGGTTTTTATATAATAAATATAAAACTGAACTTTTCCTTTTTTTATAATTTGCTATATTTAAAATTTTATATAAGGCCAAACATTTTCAATAAGAGAAAATTGTTGATGAAAATTACATCTAAAGAGTTCAAAACTTCAAGTTAAAGAAGAAATTAGTTGGATTTGTTTTCGAGATTTTTCAGGGTAGCCCAAATTTATAGGTATGGTCCATTTTCCGATTTTGCCTCAGGATATTTTTTTCTTAACATGTATGCCACTTTTTTGAACCACAAAGCTTGCAAATCCACAAAAACACGCCATCACAATACTTCCTATTTATATAATACTATTTATATGATGAAGTAAAAATGCTATGATTCATTATCTACTAGGTACGTACAAATACTATTTATTTTAAATGTCAGAAGAAGCAAAAAAAAAAAAAGAAAAAAAAAGAAGTCATTTTACCCATTTTTCATACACTTGGAACTTTTAGGCACTCAGGTTATATGCAAATACATATTTGCATATAGATAATAATCAATAAGTATAATTCATTTTAAAAATCAATACTGCCATAAAAAGCTAAATCTAAAATATCATTATTGTACTCTTAATGTTTGTCATGCTCCCGTTTTTACTTTCTAATGTACGTTGCATATAATATAAATTTAGAAAAATTATTGTGATGGTATAAAATTCAATTTTGATATTTGTATGGATTTAGATATTTTAGGTGGATTTACACTTAAAAGACAGGCAACAGAAGGTAGGCGACAAAAGACAGGAGACCATCTCTCACATGAACCTATGCATCATAAAGTGTTCTATCATATGTGATTCATAAGTGTTCTATGTTTTATCATATCAGGGGGTTCTTTTGCTTGAAGGACCGTATCTGGTTAGGATGGTCTAAAGTGGGCTGGATAACCCTCAGCCATCGGACTTCACAACGATAGCCATTATTCGGCTAAGCACTATCTCTTTTGGCCAAATCCTCAATGAGACTTGTGCTGACCTTTTTTTGATATTTGAAATGGCATTTGATTATGGAAAACTTATAACTTTGCATTGCTTAGGTTCATTTTTGTTAACTTCTTTTGTGTCGAAGCAGACCGAATGAAAATGTCTCGAGGGCTGGATCTGTCTCGCGGGCCGAAGTTTGGAGACCACTATCATCATATTATTAAAAACTAATATTGTAGCGAAGACATGACATGGTATGTACTGTCTTCCCATTAGTGAAAAAGGTCTTGTCTCCTGTCTTTTTTCCCATCTCTTTTTGGTGTAAAAGCCGCCTTAAGGTAAGATATGTTATAAAATGTCTGCTGTTCCAGTTCATGCACAATGCACAGCACACGTACAAATAATATAAATCGATTTCGATGAAACTTGGTACAAATGTTCTGAAAAATCATTACTAGGTGATCAAAATCGAGAAGTTCATTTTAGCTCTAAATTTGCGCATGCTGGCCCCTAAAAACTGTTTATTAAAAAAAGTGTAACCCGGTGATTTTAATTAATATTTTTAATATGTAGTCTATTTAAGTACCTACTAACCTTTAAAAGATCTACTAAATTAAATACCGGTTACAGTAAAGAAACGCATTGAAAATTTTGTAAATTCGTTAATAACAAATAATAATTGTAAGATAAAAAGAACTTTTTATATTCTACGTTTTTAAATTTTCTGTCATAAATCATAAATTAAACCAGACAAAATAAAGATTGTAAATATGGGACATGCCAAAACAAATAATTAACATGGGGATTTTTTCCGACCTTACTTTCTATACAGCACAATTTGCTGAAAACGAATTAAATTTTGTTGAAAAACGGATGAAAGTATTAAAATAATGCATTGTCATCGTGTTCTGAGCTGTTCTAAAAGTTTCAAATATCTAGCTACTCGGGAAGTAAGTTAAAAATCGATTGCAAGATTGTACTGGACAAACAAACAAACAAGAAAGCAAGCTAATAAAAACGTAGTAATAAATGAAATGAAAGATTACGTGAGTTTAGTACAGTGAAATCCCATAACACTATGTATGTATGAAACGTATGTATGTATCACTGTGGTATGTTTCTTCTTTGGTATTATTTCTAAATTATACCGTATTATACCTAATATTGAACCAGACAAAGATACTGAAATAGCTTTACTTACACGATACAGCAAAAACTATGCATAATCTATAGCACATCTATTAAATTGAATGTATTGTTTTAGCTGGTTAGTTGTTAAATTCTTATCTATATATATCTGTTGTAGTCTATGTGTAAAACATAGTACCATTAGAAACAGATCCAATACATTTTATTTATTTCCAATATTTTTTAGAGTCACAAAACTATACACAATAGAGTTCTCATGAGTTTGCACTCATATATTATATCTTTGTGTATTTAAAGATGCAAAATATGTTTTTCATTCTTTTACGAGTATCCTAGTGTTGATAGCTTCAAATCTCCATTTTTTATTTTTGAAAAATAGTAAAAAATAAATAAACCAAAACTTAAAAGGTAGGATAGTTTAAAACTGTTTACTTTGATGTAATATATTTATATAAATGAAAAATAAGAATTACAACAATCTGATTTCATGATCCAATAACTCATGACTCTAACTTACACCTCTACCATCATATATATAAATGTATATAGATAAATGTTAGTTGTTAGTTAATGTGTATGGTGTATGGACTAGTTGGAGAGTGATGAATAGGTAAGGTACTTCCCGTATGGCAGACTGTATACTTAGATAAAAATCAAAATTCCGCGCAGCGCTTTATTACTTCGCCCTTCATTTATGCTATTAAGAGATCTAATATTTAATGTATAAAAAAGTAAATATAATAAATAAAAGCTTATAGAAACTATGTGGAAAAATTTAAAGTTTTACTTTTTGCTTAACCGGACCTTACCTTTTTGGAAACCAGACTACTTTTCGACTATCAAAGAAAAAATTAGCTCTTGTGGCTGCCGTGTGTTCTTAATAAAGAAAAACGTTTTACTGGTTTGAATACTTTGTTTTTATTGAAATCTCGTATTAGGCTAAATGTTAACAATTAAACTTGATGCTAAAACCTTTAAACCAACGAATCTAAAAACCTAAAAACCTGAAATCTAAATACCTATGAAACCGTAAAAGAAGTTTTCCTCTGTAATTTCACACAGCAACTAAATTTTCCTTGACATTTTGCCTAAACAAGAAAACTCCTTTTACCGGTCCATCAAAACAATAAATTAAACAATACAAAATAAACTATAATAACATGGACCGCTACTGCGGCCACACTCCCACCTTCGGGATTTTCCCGAATTCTTTAAAATTCTAGGAGGATATTAGTAAAGAACGGCTGTACAAGGTCGATCGAGCTCTTTCCCAGCAGGGAAGCGAAGCCGCACTTTTCTCACTAATCCATCCTCATCTGGCAAAGCGTGTACTACTCTGGCCAGAGGCCAGTTGACTCTGGGCTCACTTTCCATCTCGGAAAGTACCATGTCCCTTAACTGTAAATTGCGTCTAGGGATCTGCCACTTGACCCTACGTTGCAATGACTGTAAATATTCCTGTTTCCAACGTGCACGAATAGGTCTGACTCGTACCTTAACAAAGAGAAACAGGCAGTGTACCTCTCCATCGTACACAAAACGAATAAACGTAACATGGCCGTAACCTACCCTAGAAGCATCTGACGGCATATAACATCTAAGGACAGTTAGTTGTAAGACCGAAAAGGAACGAACGTATTGGAGCCATGTTTCCCAACTTTTCTCTATACTTTCCGGCACAGGATCGTCACAATCTATATTCGAAGACATCTGGCTCTCATGTGCGAGATCTTGTAAATTAATTTTTCTTGTCATTACAAACGGGCCGAGGAACCCGAGTGGATCATACATAGAACTCAAGGTTGATAGTTTACCTCGACGAGTGTACGGCTTGGTGTCAATTTTAACTCGGAATCGGAATCTGTCGGACTGGACGTAACGAGAAACCCCAAGTGCCCTTTCTATGGAAAAAGTCCCCTTTTCGTGGAACCTTTTTAGACCTACTGCCCTTTCTTCAGTTGGTATTTGCGCTCCTACTTTAGGGCTTGACAAAAGCAATTTTTGGAAGCAAAATCCACCTAAACTGCACAGCTTTTGCAGTTCCCTAATTAACTGTATAGCATCCTCCTTTGTTGCCACCGAACCACATCTATCTTCCATATAAAATTTCCTTAATATGAACCTAGCGGCCCTTTCTAATACTAAAACTCTATGATCTTCGGTAGTACGCCTAACATCACCATCCTCTCCCCATAGAAACCGTAAGAGGTTTCTCAGGCCGCTATCTTAGAAATATTAAGTGTAAAAACTCCAAAATTTGTCCAGTTGTCTAATATGCCGAGATGTACCTGTGTGTTAAATTTCATGTTTCTAGCTATAGTAGTTAATGAATTGAAACAAGCTAATGGACAGAAAGACAGACAGACAGAGCCGTTATATAAGGTTTTTTATTTTACTTTGTACAGAAACCTAAAACCGGGCCTAGCTTTCAATCGGGGCAGTCTATTTAACATATCCTAATTCAATTCAAGGCATTTAATTCAATCGCCTAATTAATTTCGGATTAATTCCGGGCCCGAAAGACTATTGGACTATTGGACCTATGGTTTAGGAATCCTAATTTTATTCAATGAATCTCATTCCATCAGCTAAAATATGGGCCCAGCCGACAATCGGGGCAGTCTAGTGTCTAATAGTTTTATTTCATCAGTTAAATTCCGGGCCACCCGACAATAGGGCCGGTATAGTTTTTAATAGTTTTAGTTTCATCGGCAAAAATCTGGGCCACGCCGGTAATCGGGCAGGTATAATAGTTTTTAATACTTTTAGTTTCATCAGCAAAAATCCGGGCCACGCCGGCAATTGGGCCGATTTAATTTAGGATTCCTAATTTAATTCCATCGGCAAAAATCCGGGCCGAGCCGTCAATCGAGCCGGTATTGTTTAAATTTTATCGGCAAAAACCCGGGCCTAGCCGGCCACCGGGCCGGTATAGTTTTAGTTTCATCGGCAAAAATCTAGGCCTAGTCGGCAATTTGGCCGATATAATTTTAAACAGTTTTAGCATCATCGACAAAAATTTGGGCCCAGCCGGTAATAGGGCCGGTATAGTTATAATAGTTTTAGTTTCATCAGCAATAATCCGGGCCAGGCCGGCAATTACTACTTAGTTTATGCTCCCTAATTTAATTCTATCGGAAAAAATACGGGCCCAGCCAACAATCGGGCCGGTATATTGTTTAATGAATTTAATTCCATCGGCAAAATCCGGGCCGAGCGCATTTTGAGTAATTAATAGGATTCAAACCCTAATGTAATACTTATTAATTCCTTTTATTGGAAAATATTTACAGAAAATTCGATGCATCTGTCATTGTCATTTCTGTGTTGGTGTGGTTTTATATGTATTGCGGGTCCAAGTTATGTAATCATTTGGGGGGGGGGGGGGGGGGGCCC
>KZ652276.1:98524-111493 GCA_001010745.2 Gerris buenoi
TTTTTAAAAATCTAAAGACACGTCCACACTTGTTCAACATTGTCGTTCAACATTCTCGGTCGACATAGTGTGGACACGGCTTTAGACTCGTATAGATATAAGTGATATACAAATTTTTGCCTAGGTAGAGTTTTTTTATGATAAATTAAAAACCTTCTATTATTTTAAAATATTATAAATGTTGTAGCTTGAAGAGAAGCCCTTTCGTGATGTGTAAAATATAGCTGCCCCTAAAGAAGAAGGAAGGACAGTCCAACATAGGCAAAAAAATAAATTTTCATTATAGATTAAAAAAAAAACCAAGCTTTTATCTTGGGCCATCCGCCATATTGAATTTAGTTTGAAGAAATTTTATTTTTCATATTCTTCTCAGCAAACCCTTTCATTTGATACCCATATCTTGGATGTTCTTAAAAAATTTAGGTTGACGTCACTTAGCGAACCATGTATTTTCATCCAAACTAAACATGTATGCTAAATTTCGATACAATCGGTTGAGGATAACTGCTTTCAAATTCAGTCGCAAGATTTGACCCGGACATACATACATACAATATTACATACATACTTACATACATACCTACATACTTACATTCAAACATTGCAAGTTAAATAAAAGCTTGTAAAAAAATAAAATATTCCTCAATAAATTGATAAAAAGAGTTTTTAATTTAAATAATAAAAAGTTGCAAGTACTGAGATCCGTCGTCCGTTGCCCAAGTCTGTCGAGCATGTTGGACAGACCTGGGTCCGCGGACTAACGATGAAAAATCCGCGGATTTGCCCCGCACACGAGCGGACCGTGTCGGCGAACCGAGTTGAAGGACTGGATCCGACGGACGGGGTTTGCACGTTAGTGGGGGAACGACAGACCTGAGATCCGCGGACCGGGTGGTCCGCGGACCTGGTCCGTCAAAAAAGTCCGCTCGTGTGTGTCCAGTTATTCATTTGAGCCGTCTGCCCTCTTTAAATGTTGCCAAAAATGCATAGTCAAAAATTAAAAAAAAAATACTAATCATATCAGGTTGGAGCCAGCCACAACAATAGAGATACGAAAAAAATTTTAGAATCATCCCCTTGATCTTTAAAAATCAGTAGCTGTTTGCCTTGTCTTCAATTTCAAAAGCCCTATGTAAGAGGAAGCAGAGATATGAGGGTAAGAAAAACGGGTGAATTGGTTCAAGTAAGGAGACACTGCAAGCTTGCTGGAACTTACCTTGTTTCGACCTGAAAAATGAGTTCAAACATTTTGAAGATATAATACTTGGGTGAGTAGAATTTATTCACTGCACAGCCGTGTACTCAGATACACTTTATTCAGAGGAATTTCGATTGTGTTAGACTACAATTAAACTATATACGTAACAAATATATCATATATGTGCTTAATATATTACTTTTATATTATATTTATTCCCTTAAAATGTATATGATTGCTTACGGATGCAAGGAATAATAGAAGCAGATTCAATTTAATAATAATTTTGATAAATTATATTTTTAATTAGCGTGTGGAGTTGTATGCAAATAACATTAAAATAACTTTCCTTTACTTCATGCTGTATACATAGCGTATTTCTGTTGTCATTGACATTAGCTCTGTTGGCTAAAAGGATCCTTATCGTCCTTATTAACCTCAGTTATTAGTAAGTATCGTATAAAATAAAATATTTGCCATAGAGATGTTAACCGTATTCTTCTTTTAGACGAAAATCTAATTCCAATAAATACCATACCATTCCAACACTATTTTATAATTTTATATAAATACTATGACTGCAATGCAAATGTGTAGTGCAAAATGGTGGTCATGAATAATACAAGGAAATAATATTACTTTTCTTACAGGTTTAATGTCGTGTGGATGTGGACCTAAACTAAATATAAAAAAAAAATGCACAATTATTTGGAAATAAAATTAAGTTTGAGTAAGCTAAACTTTAAGTGTTAGATTTAATTGCTCTATTATGGGATTTCATCTGAGTAATTCCTTTAATTTTATTTCTCCTTTGTAGCTCTGTTGTCAATCAAAGTTTCACTAGCAATCTTTTTACTTTTAATACTTTTTTTTGTTAAATAATCCAATTCTGTAATTAATATTGATGAGCGTTGATACTTCACTAGAATAATCATTATTAAACGCTTCTATCGACGTATATTTGTTTTTTATTATTTTTAAAATAAGTCATTTATTATTTAACTGTTTTAATTACTTTAAGGGTGATAGAATCTCGGAGTATTGAGACCTTTTAATCTTTGAAATCTTTTACAATTAGCTACAAAACTTCATCTAAGATTACTAAATCTATGGTTGTTAAGATCGTGTAATTAGTGATAATTGTTGGAAAATTATGGTTAATTACTATTGCTTCGAATCATACATATCTAGTTATTGTTTATTTGATATTAGTTCAGTATACATATTTGCAACTCTGTGCAGTGAGATTTTTTTAAACATTCTTAAAATTGTGTAAATACGAAAAGAAGAAATAAAACAGGATTATTCAAGGTGTTTAGTTACCTTGCTTTAGAGGAACTAGTATTTTCTCGCACGTTATTCTCCTATAGATACGTTTGGGGAAAAGAAACGGAATATTTGTCTTTATATTGAAGATTAATATAGATTCGTTATTTGATATCTACGGATTTTTCTATGATTTGGGAGGTATTTAAAAATCAGTTCCCTAGACCCAAATAAATGTGTTTTACCGCCTCGTAAAAAATGCGTATTAATGCGTATTAATTGCCTCGAGATTATTAATCGAATTACATCAATATATTATTGGCACGTCTGCCAGTCTGACTTTGATTAAATAAAAGGTAACTCTATATACTTATAAATAGTTAACTTCGTTTAAGACGTTATTATAATGCGGTATCCAATATGAAACATACGGTTTAGATGGCTTGTAGAGAGGAAGTTAAAACAAATGTATCGACATATTCTCGTCAATAAGTCTGAAAAGGTTGTTACTATGCTTCTATCAAACATGTCGGCTAAGTTCGTCTGCGGGACATGGCTTGGCAATAGGGATTTTGAAAAAAACTGGTGGAAACGGCCATGTCCCGCCCTTTTTGGTAGAAAATGTGATCTTCATGATCCAGCGAGTACGATATTAGTTAGTAGACCAAAAATCAAGTTGACGGTAGTTTGTCACTTAATAGGTGACCTCTTTGATTCGGAGTAATATTTGAAACCTATCAAGTGACAAACTATCATCAACTTGATTATTGATCTACTAAGTTCATGAAAATTACATTGTCCACCAAAAAGGGCAGGAAATGGCCGCTCTCCACTGGTTTGTTTTAATAAAATACCTAATGCCAAGCTGTGTTCCACAGACGAACATAGCCGACCACATATACTTAAAAGGTTCGAAAAGATTGACTTTTACACAAAATTCAAGCTTGATGTGAGTCAGACACGTTTTTGCACGCTATCTCCGTGATTAAAAGCCGTGTTTTGTAAAATACAAAAAGTTTAAAAAACATTTGCGTCGGAAAATCAGTTTTTTGAAAATAAAACACAGTCTAAAATTATGCCTTCAAAATCATTACAGGACATTTTGGTATCATTATGGAAGGTAGATCTCAATTTCCCATCAAACACAACGTTTCAGTTCTTAAATCAGCTAATATGTTTAATACAACATAATGTTTCTTTTTTTGGGTGCTCATCAATTGTAAAAAAGCTACAGTTCATTTTAAGAAATCATCGGAGAAAGATATGTTTCAAAAGACTGTCCGTTGAATGAAAACATAGAAAACCCAAAAAAGTAATAGCGACAAAACTATTTCTCTTTTTTGCAACACTTTGTCGAAAACAGAATAAGTTATTTTAAACTTGTCCAACAAAACTTGTCCGTCTGAAGGGCTTTAGAAGAACCTGCTATCTAAATTCTGTTAAATTATTTTAAATAAAAATTACTAGATAGAGAGAGAGAGAAAAAAATCCGTTGGAGGTAGTCATTTAATGAATAAAAGCGATGTTCAAAACAGCGTGTATAAGTAGAGTGCTCAAAAGATTACTGTTCCACTCAAGTTCACCTGTTTCAACAACAAAAGAAATGATAATTTGTTCAAGACAGTCACGGATGATCATTACAATCAAAATATCACGGTAAGAGTTTAGCATTCAGATGAATAATTACAGCCGAGTATCTTCTTTCCGCTGATCTTCAACGTCAAGAATCTCGAGTCGAAACAAGTTTGGACAGGAGAGGTCTCCGTGTTCTGAACACTCCATCTGACCTGTCTAAGCACTTCAAGCATAGCATTCATGACAGCGGCATTCTTTGCCAACATTGAAGATCACGAGTCGATAACAATTGAACATCGGTCAACAATAAAAAAAAAATGCTATGAAGTCAAATAAAAGGTCCTTGAATTGATGATATCAATAAGCTTCATCTCCGAAGATCTGTTTAAGAATGATCGGCATATAGTAAGAAAGGAATTTCTTGTACGATCGTGATCAAACGATACTTCTTTTCTACACTTCCGACGTGGATTCGAGTCGGATCATTACGGATCGGTTTTAGCGCGGTGTTAATTACGGGACCGAGTAGACAGGTTGGAGAAATAAAGTCTCGACGGTGGCTCATTAGCATTAAATCCTCCAAGCCTCGAAAGATTCGAAAACTTGTAGGTTCTTTTAAGACTGTTCGTCGTTCCGAATTAAAAAATAACATAGGACGCCACTTGTCGGACGATTTATCAGTAACAGTTGCGAAGGTGTCTTGTCTCATTCTGTCGAGGGTTGTTCTCCACTTGTGAGCCCACTTGTCCGTCGGGCTGGAGACGGGTTCGTACACTCGTTCCCGAGCCTCGTCCACATCTAGATTCGATTGTCAGACTTCTTTATACGTATCATTTATTTTATTTTTACAATGTCTCAACTCCTCCGTCACGCTTACTTCCACAAAACCGTTTCATTTGTCGACTCCTCTCTAGTATTCAAAACCGAATTTTATTTTGATTTTCAAATCTCTCTTTAGTTTCGCCGTCCACGTCATCCTTGATTATAATACAGTACGAGACTTCTAATCGGCAAAGCAACTTGTACGGACAGATTTCATTGAGTACATGTTTTCTTTCATTCTTTTTTTGTAACATTTCGATTTAAGAGATATATCTCGATGCCGTTATGATATGCCGCTAGCGAACGTCATGAGGTTCGTGGCCATATAAAATAATAATTTTAAAAAATCTGAGACAATATGAACATAATTAGGTCAGAGAAATTAACAAATAATGTGCACAAAAAGATCACCTTTTATAATTAGTAATTGGAAACATTTATTTTTTTATACAGTTTTTATGTATCAGTATGATAAATTATAAATTATCTCAAACACGTCGATGTAGTGGAAATGTCTTGTTGTGGGGTACAAATAAGATCGAAGTGGAAGTGGTCATACCATGAGTGCCTGGTATGACTTTTATGTATTTACATGTTCAAAATAGTTCCTAGTTTAAAAAAAAAAAAAAAAAAAAAAGTCAGACTATGGTCAGTCGATAGTGCACGCGAATCTAAACTACTAAACCGACAAGGTAAGAAATGAGTATGGATAATATCACTATATCTGTTGTGATTAGAATTACCTTTATTTGACATTTCTTTTGCAATATATTGCCATCATCTATTTAAAATATTCAGTTTAGAGCGATTATTTAAATTTTTTTGTCCCATGTTAGAGGATTAAAAAACGTTTTAGTTAGTTTCAATGGTTCTTTTATCCATGATATAACAATAATAAAAAAAGTAGAAATCGAGAGCAAAGAATTGTAGCTGTTTATAACCAACTACAGGCCTTAATATGCAGGGATTATTCTTAATTACTAAGTTATATATTGGCGTTAGTATAGAGATTCATATAATTGAGCGCGACTAACAAAAATGTAAATTTTCCAAGGTATACTTATTCTTATAAATACTCGTAGTCCAAGCCATTGGCATATGGCTCATAGTCCAAAATAAACCCCTTAATTTTTTTCTAATGTATATTACACTCCCAGAATCTAGAATATATAAACTAAGCACCGATAGCAATCAGAATCGGAAATATGAATGAGGTAACATTCCTGTAAACTATCTGATGAAGAAACAACCTACGTGCGCAACTACTAGTAGTTATCAGCTTCAACTTTGGCCACCCCGCATCAACTATATTTAATTTTAACATCTGAATATGGAATCTAAATCAGGATCAGCGTCCGGCTCGGACAAAAGTACGATAGGTACTATCGTACTTTTGTCATACCTTAACATAGTAAAAATAATATGTCCACGGAGAGGGAAGCTGCGAGCTGCGGTTGTGGAATGTATAATGAGATGAACAAATGAAAAAGATTATCTGAGTTTTTCTTGATATAACGGCTTCCTTCTTATCAGGCCCATTTTTTCTTAGAATTTAAAAATTAATAAAATATAATTTAAAAATTAAAAAAAATTGAGTGCTTCACTTTTAAATAATCCACACTTTTGAATTGATTTGATCTAGATATTGGCAACGACGGTCGAGTTGGCGCGACCGACCTAGTCACCGAGATAACCAGGTTCACCTCATATTTGAAAAAAAAAACAACAATAGTGTAAAAACAAAAGGCCAAAGTTAACAACATAGCATAGTAAGTCCAAAACTTCTGTGTTCAACCAATACAGTTTAATAAGTGGATGTTTAAAAATCCGCTTATTCTTTACCAATGAATAAATAATTATTACCTAAAATGTAATTGAAATAATATACATAAAAGATCAAATAAAACAAAAAAATATCAAATCATAAATAAAATAAATAAGTACCACCACACTTCTCGATCAAACAGAATATACTACTTAACTGAGACCTACTTACCTATATAATGTAATATTCCGTTTATATTAACTGCAATCAATTTAGCGTAAAATATTTAATTTTATGTGTTTTCACTTATATTTGATATGATTTTTCTTACAATTTTTCCTTTTTATTAATTAGTGTAGTGTGTAAAATGTTATAATTAATATGATTTATGTATTATCTTATAGATAATATGTTTGAAATAATTCTGGAACTAAAATTTTTAAGAACAATAAAAAAACCTTATTTATCTTTCATAAAGCAAAATATTACAAAAACTAGATATAAAATCAGTATCAAATGTCGACTGATAAAGTCGGAACATTAAAAAGAGTTATCAACACTTTTATTTATCACTAAACTAAAAACCAAAGGCAACAAGTAGTGATAGAAAATGTCATCAATTAGAGTGGCCCATTATTGTCAAATTGATTCAATTTTCTATAAAATTTACCAATTTAGCAATATTTAATCCCCCCATGCGGTTAAAATTAATCTGGAGTTGTCGAATGTTCGAATCGAATGTTTACATTCGAACAACCATCATTTCAAAAAAATAACAGATGATCACTTTTATAAAGATATAGGTGTAAATAAATGAATGTTTGTGCGCATATTGAAAAGAAACAAAAGGGCCACAGAAGGATGGAACTTTTGTGAGACCAACACTGGGCTAATTATGACCTACCATCCAAATTTCATTAAAATCAGTCAAGTAGTTTTATGATATGTTGTTTCATAACAAAAATGAGTGGCAGATGGGACATAATATGTTTCCTGATGTCTAAAAACAGATTTCTATCTTGGAATTTTTGAAATCGATGACTTAAAAATAATTGTTGTTGTTCTCCTAAACGAATATATAGCTTTGATACTTTCGGTTTCGGTAAGCTCGTAATTCGGAAGCAAAATTACTCTTTAATTCGTTTCTTTAAAATAGTTTTTTAAACCCCCGTTCGTTCTAAAGACCGGTTGTTTGTACCCTTCTTATTGAACCTATCATTCAATAACCTAACCCGTTCTTTTTAAATTGTATTCAAAGTGAATAAAATAGTCTTTAGACGCGTTATACTTATTCTGTTTATCTTTTTCAAATGAAACGTCATCAATATTAAATAAGAATAGGTAATAATGGATAAATCCTAATGGACTTCTTCCACAGTTTAGGGCGTTTTTAACGTCTCTCCTATAATATTATGTTAATTTTAATTTCTCCTCTTATGATATACCATAAAATAACAATATATTATACCATCCATGCTTCTAAATTTATTGATCAATAAAAATGAATTATAAAAATGTGGAAAAAGTGATTTTCGACGATTTAAATTTATATGCTTCACACGTCTGTAAAGTTAAAAAGGATCTAATAAAGACCTTATCCATTTTTTGTCTTCTACACACACCTACATAATATATNTTTATTGGCAAGAGATAATATATATTTAAGTATAAAAATAGTTTATAGCTGATATTATGTTACATGATTATCACGTAAAAAAATACTTTATTAGATAACATAATAGATATTCTCTTTTATCCGTGTTATAAAAGCAATAAACATTTAGATACATCCTTTTAATAACAAAAGAACTTTATAATATCTATATTTTATGTACTGTTATCTTTGATTTTATGTAAATTAGGTAAAAGAAAGTATCTTTTAATGAAATTATAATATCTATAAGCGTAGGTTTATGAGATACTTTTTTTTAATTTTTAAGTCTAAAAATTATTATTCAGTTGTTTAGTGATATCTTGCTATAATTGTTTTAGCAATACTTATAGCTTTTTTTTTTAAATTTAAATTTCTTTTATCTGACATATTATGTCATGTAGGGTGTTAAATAAAAGAGGAGGGCGTTCCGAGAGAAAATATATTTTTTGTTTAATTTTTATACCGATTAGTGTTTCGTTAATTTTTAATTAACAATTCAACGAAAAAATCACAGTTTTCTCTTTTATTTGTCAAAAAATTGTTTTAATAGGTTGCACAATTTTAAGAAAAAATGATTAAGTACATTGGAAATGCCTAGTTACCAAGCTTTAACTAATTATGAAACAAATAAATAATACTTGTTAGTTCCGAATTAAAAATAAAACTATCGGTAGTGTAAACAACAACTAACTTAGTACTTACTTAAACTTACTTGCGTTTATAGTTAATCTTATTTTATTAGAAAAAAGAAACAAAATATCTCACCCCAAAGTTATTTAGGACAAAACTAGAAATAATATTGGCCAGAAAAAAGCGTTGAGTTATTTCACATCTAAATGTGAAATAATTGAAATGAAATGTTCGATATGCGTAGAAAATATATATATGCTTATAAGTATATAAATAAGGAAACAGTTGAAGTGGGTGGAAAGTAATAATTCGTTGTGTTTTATTGGCAAGAGATAAGAATTGTGGCGTAGGAGTCAAGCTGGCAGAGTTAGTGGTGGAATCGGATACCGGATACTTTGGCCTATCTACCTCCGGACTTCAACCGGCATAATCCACAAATAAAATACAGGCTTTGGCCCGTGCTCATGCGTGGCACCGAGCTCAGAGAAAGCCGATAGTTTATTAGCCGGAGATTAGATAGCGAGAAGAACAGAGTCGTCTGACCTTATAGAATAAGGCGATATAGAGGACGATGATTCAAGTTACGTCGTGTGTCGGAGAGACCAAGTGCTGTGGAATGCCTTGACCTGGCAAGCCATCACTAGGTCTGCACAATTATAACATTAACTTATCTTAGAGCTTATAGTACTTCGTACCAACGAAGTTTACGTATTCTCTTGTCCAAAACGAGTAGTATATATTTACAAATATTACTGCCAAATTTTTAAGTTGTCAGCACTCAATACTATAAATAAATTATCAAGTTGAAAATTTACGTCAACAAGCATTTAAAAGATCAATTATTATTTTTCATTTATCATTTCAATCATTGCATTATCTGTATCATTCATCAGTTACGCAGCGAAGTTCTCGGTCCTCCTGTATTAACCATGGCTTGATGGGTGTAGGATGAAGGGATCCAAGTGTCAATTACGGCAAGCTATAATTCCTAATTGGAGCAAGTTGGTACTTATTTACTTGGTCACAAATAGGTGGGTGACCAAGTAAATTAGATACCATGTTGCAAAAATTTAATTCGGTACCCACCCCTTTTTTGTTTACAACTTATAAGGTACTCTTTTTTTCGAAATATCTATTAGGACAAAGGGATATTTAAGTCCAAAGAACTTATAAGGAACATCACAAAACAACAAATACACGCACAAGGAATACTATAATATACACAAGAACCAAGTTATATATACATATTAAAGTGATTAAGTAGATGAGTGCCAATGGGTGTAGGATACTCCCATTTCCATTACTAAGTCGAAACGTAGGGACGTAAGAAATAAAGAAAAACCGTACTCCTAAGGAGACATGGTCATTACTGGAAGATCTTTAATTTCATTACGCCAACAGCCACGGAAGCCTACGACTACGTACCAGGTTACTTAGAATTTATAGTTTAGCTTCATAAAAGTAAAATTCACGAAAAGTAAGACTATAAGACATAACTAGGAAGAAGGGGGGAAAAAAGTCGTATAGGTTGGAAGATGGAAAAAATAGGGAACACAATAGAAATATGCAACAACCTTAGGGATCCCGCGCGACAGAAATTGAACATTTAACATGACTGACTGTATAAAATTAAAAATTAATGCATTATGTTTATTGGTATACCGCGGATTATTTTAATAACATTCATTAACATAGGCACATTTTGATCTCTATTTGAGGTGGGAAGGTCTATGGAGGTAATCTTTATTAAATAAACAGTTTATGAGGAGGGGTAATTTATGTTATTCATTTATTATGACTTGTTTTTAATACTCTTTCCCTTATGACGAAGTGAAGAATATTTGATATACTTACACCAAATTGCATATCGATTGAAGAAGAAGAATTCGTCTCATTGAATATTAAAGACCACTACAATTCATTTAGTATTTATTCTTCAGCATAGTTGATACACTCGTTTCGATAATTCGTTTCGGGTAGAACAAGCCTACAAGTATTCCTTACAAGTATAACTATTTAGCGTGAATCGTGCTTTTTTTGTTTCGACTATTCTAAGCTAAACTTGTCTATCGATCTATCATGATGTCCTTTTACCAGTTCTGCGAATATCTTTTTACAGATCTGAGTTGTTCACCTGCTGAATTTTTCAGTAAAATATCCATAAAGGACTGACAGCATTCACCCTCAGGAGGATACAGGATCAGGTGCCATTTCCCGTGAGACAGGTTTTTTTTCTGTTTTCGGTTTCTTCTATTGTGAAATATCCTGTTTACGCAGGATCCATCCGCGGGAAATTTTCATTACCCGAAAAAAGTACATTTCTTGTGGGCGGTCCCTGACCTTCCATCAAACGTCAGGTTCCGTCTTATTTGTCAAAAGATAGAAAAAAAAGGTGTATAAACTAACCTGATTATTACCTTCACCACTCCTACCTAACCTTCGCAACCCATTCAACAAAGCGAATGTAGAAACTCATCTTTTTTATTCTTTTGTGAATGGGGAATGTGTGGAACCTGTAACCTCAGGGTATAACGCTACCTGTTTTTTGTTAACTCTTGCTGGAATCCTTCTCTCAGTACCTGACAGTACGATTGTTAAAAGGAACCATCCTCTCCGTGCGAACCCGTCGAGACATTGAAAAGGATGTCTTTAACCGACCTTGAAGCAGAGTATAAAAAGAGAAACTAATTTATGCTCTTGAGACACATAAACCAAAGGCAGAGTAAGTCCCACTGAATACTTGTGCATTACAAACAGAAGAGGACCCGGACAGTGCTCTTGTGGAATTCCTTTAAAAAAAACCTCCCTCTTCTCCTTGAAACCCATACGAATAATAATTTTATTTCTAAATCATAAATAAACTAATTGAAATAAACCTTTCTATATATATATATATATATAAGATTTTAATTTGAAACTATTAAAGTCATCGAATGTTATATGAAATTTTAAGTATTCTATCAATTTGAAGGGCAAATAGCTACTTCGCGTCCTATTACTAGACGAATAGATACATAAGTTGGACCTGTTTTTCTTACATTCCAATTGGGGTTTAATTTATTGTATGGGCTCAGTTTTTGGGTAATATTATAAATACACAAACAATAGAAATTAAAATGGGACCTACAGTGAGCTAGTTATGACCTCCAATCAAAATAGAACGAGCAGTTTTTAAGCTATGGTGGTTTGCAAAAATTTTGAATGACAGCCAGACATGTTATCAACACCCTGAGAACATAGACTCACACCATCCTAATATCGGTCTAAAAATTTTTAGATTCGTAGACAAAAAACATTTCGTCCTTTCGAGTGATCACGATGCATGGGTTTACCTTCGGTAAGCACGGTAGAAAATAACTTATTTCAAAATAAATTGGTAATTTGTGAATTTACTAACTCTTTTTTTAAAAAACGTGATTTATCACTGAATCATCAAAAAATTATCCGTGAAGGAGAAATAGTTGACACGTTTAGCAATCAGCTTTCTTCAGGATGTCGCTCACTAAACTCAATTCACACTACAAGTTAAGGCCATTAAGTTTTTAAATGTTCATGAGTTCAACCTCAGCTTGTAATAGAATCGTTTTCTCTAGAAATTCCTCCAGTTTTATAGATCAAATACATATACATGCAGAATATAAGTATTTCTTGCGAAGTAATAAGTTATTTTTGTGGGCAGATACATAAGAAAATGGGGACAACGACGAACGGACAAACGGGATATATATATATATATTTGTGTGTGTGTATAATAGTTATCTCGGACTAAATTTTTACTTATTTAACTCAGTTTACTTCTTTATTGTTTTTTATATAAAAATATTTTATATGAAATAAACCACATGTAAGCAAAATGAAAATATTATTCCTACTTATGTGTTTAAATAATACTTGGAGAGACCACACATTGACGACAAATCAGTACTATAAAAATGCATACCTACATATTGCACTTTTTTTATTTTTACATCGCAGGAAATTTAAAACTTGTTTTAAAGGTGGTCTCACATATTTGAGTTATACTGATTATTTATTTATTAATTTTTTTTTAAACGCATA
>KZ652276.1:126394-136925 GCA_001010745.2 Gerris buenoi
GCCCAAAATAATCTAAAAAAAAAAAAAAAAAAAAAAAATAAAAAATAAATAAAATAATAATAATAAAAATGGCCGTTTTAAGTAGGTAAGTAAGTAATAAATTTGATTATATTTATTTTTAAATTTAAATTTTAAATGGTTTTTGACGGCTATATATTCCGTTTTTGCGCGGTAAAGATTTTAGATAAGACAGTAATTTTTTTCATTCTCACGGTTCTTCGGTGTGCTTTTTCTTCTAAAAAAAAAACTTGATTTAATTCTATGGAATGAAACCAAGATTTTTTTTTATCATGTTTTTAGTTTTTATTAGAAAAATAAACAATTTTAAAATAATTGTCATTTGTGCATCTTATAGGAAGTTTAGTTAGTCGGCTTCATACCTTTTTTTTTATTATATTTAGGTTATTTTTATCCCCCCCCTCCATATATTTACTTTAGCATTTAATATTATTCTACATAATTTCTTTTTTAAATAGTTTATTTCTTTTTGATAAATATTAACATTAAACTTTGTTTCTTTAAATTTTACATTTACTTATTTCATAGGATTATTTATACTGTTGGCAGCAGTGTAGATTAGTATTTTTATTCTTTCTAATACACAAAAAAATTAAAGAGGAAGTACTGTGATGGTACAAAAATTTCTCTTACGTTTTGTAAGTTTCAATGTTTGTTGTATTACTTATAGCTCATATGTTTTCATTGTCTTTAATTAGATTTTCTTGGTGTATGCAAAAATGAAAACAGTGTTGCCATCTGGATATAATCACCTAGTTTTATTTTTCCTGCTGACACATTAGGGAATATTAATTTGTTCCACGAACCAAAACAGATAATGAAGATGATCCATTCCTGTTTATTTATGCTTCATACCGAAATTGGGCTTATCTATTTCACGAATCTATCAGACAAGGAACATGTGCTGGCTCGTGGGTCAGACCACCTGACTCCAAACCCGCACCATCACCTCTTCACCATGATCACCACACCGTGACACCGTGGGCAACGTCCATGCACTGAGCACGCGCCATCAACCTCGCCCTGACATAAAAGCGCACACAAGAACAATCAATTATTTCATTGTATCTGTGCTCATTCGTCGGTTTCAACGACAAGGTTGAAAAGTGAATAATAATGAAGCATGAAATTCATTCATATTCATAAACCACCATCCCCTTAAAGATCCATGAATTATAACCGTAGATAAAACCGCCCTTATGTCTTCACCCTTATTATCCTTATGTCTTAAAAACATATTATTTACTTTTATCCTTGTTTTTTAACAGTTTTTATTACAAAAAAATTGTAAATAAGATAAAATCCATTTTCTTTTTGGAGCAATATCCACTCAAATAACTATATTCATAGTGTTTATTCTTAGTAATGTTTGCTTAATTAGAAGTTAGTATTTGTAGTTATTTCTCGTTTATAATTTTTCTACACAAGATATTTGAATAATAATAAAAATAAAATTGAATTAAACGGTATTATTGGGTTACGGAACTAGATAGACGCCACTTCATTTTAAGTAGCTATCAATATATCGGGATGCATGGTGCACACAGAGCGTGAAACCCTTTGCCGAAGTCGGTTATCGAACCTGTAACCTCCAGAACCTAGTGCAAAGTTTTTAGAACCTTTAATACATAGTATGCGATAAACTAAAATTATTTTATAAGAATTGTTTTCTTTAGAGTCATGTCAAAATACTTTATAGATAATAATATATACGTGACTAAGTAATTGTTGACTACAATTACTATAGATCTACTTTCCAATCTTATAATAGGAGACAAAATCCTTACCAGCACCTGTTTACAATATTTATAGATTTTTAATGGAAACAATATTTTTTTTTTTTTTTTTTTTTTTTTTAAAGAAGCTTCTTAAAATTCATATTTGGTTTTGTTTTGTTGGGAATGTTAAAAGCTAAAGGGAATTGTTGTGCTAGAAAAATTCTTAATCAAATCATATTAATACTTAACTTTATTAATTAAATGTTACTTTTTTTTTTTTTAAATGTTTCTGAGTTTACCGAAAGTAATGAAAGCAAGGCGATCTCGTTCTGTAGAAGTAAGAAATTCTTTAATGTCAACGAATTTTTTTTTAAAAAAAAGAACAAAATCCGATTCACACATAAGAGAACATTCTGGTCTCGTTTCTATCAGTCGGTCAATCGATCTGTCAACATTTTTGCGAATCAACATATCTTAAAAAATTCTTTCGATTTAAAATTTAGGTGGTAGGTCATAATTTGCCCTTTGTTATTGCCATATTAATGTTAACCTTCTACGTCAACTGATATATTTCTCACACGGGTGCAAACTTATTTTTTATATTTTATAAAATTAAGATAGTTTGTCGAAAGTAGCCTATATCTTTAAAAGTACTCATCTGACTTACATAAAACAATTGGGTAATCAATTAATTCTTGCGTAAAAAAAAAAAAAAAAAAAAAAAAAAAAAATGACAGATCTTTTATGAAAAGTAGGCAAAGAAATAAAATTGAATAGAAAATAATGGGTAGTAAAAGCAAAAAATAATTAGTGTGGCCGACTATTTAGAGTAATTTACAATATTTCCACGAAGTACGGGGATAAGGTCCTTGAAAAAAAAAAAAAAAAAAAAAAAAACTCGAGAAGAGATAAGCGCTCATCTAGTTCTATATCATTCATTATCTACCGAAGTCCTATCAATGATTTCAAAACTGTTGCTGACCGTAGTTCCTATAAATGTATATCTAATCGTAGAACTTCTTTGATCATTTTAATAATTGACATTCTGCTTTGTGCACACCGACTCTGTCTCATTAGCTTAAAATGTTATTAAAAAGTCGTCTTCGTCCAATAATTTGTTCTCAAAAAAGTCTAGTTTTGTAAATAATTTTTTTTTTTTTTTTTTTTTTTTTTTTTTTTTTTTTTTTTTTTAGTCTATAGTCTAGGTAAATATCTTGCAGGTCCTTAGAAATTGTCTTAGCAATATTCTTGTCTTTTAGCAGCTATGGGGAAAATAGCCAAAAATTCGCCTGAGCGATGCTACTGCTAATTTAGCTAAAAATAGAGTTACACTGTTTTTAAATAAGAAGGACCAAAAACTAAAACAGGGATCGAAGACGATGATTGAAATTTTTCTTCGCCGCAGGCATCTTCAGTGACCACTAGTGGCTGAAAGGCTTTGTGCAATTAAGTAATTTTTGGAGGATATACGTTATTCTTTATTCCTTCTTCCGCATTCTGGCATAGGATCTAACTGACAATCCTAGGTATTGAAAGTAGCCTTAGTCAACTACCTTAACAAAGTGCCTTTCTATAGAACACTACCTGTATCGTAATTATATGTAACAATATTAAATAATCATTTGAAAATATTTAGGACATACAATATATATTCATAATTATAGCCTATATCACCCGCAGAATAGAGTTTAACATTGTACCCAAAAACCAACAAAATCTGTTCAGCCGTTTGGTCGAGATTGACACACAGACAAACAGACACAAACATTTTCCAAACTTAAATTCGTTATCAGGACTACTCATTTTGTGGAAATACAAAATTTGAACCCAATCGGATAAATGTATATACACCACTCCTATTTTATATACACATATATTGAAGATTCACAATGATGTCATAATTCAGGATATCTGCTATCATGACCTTATTAAAATATATTTGTCTCGAACAATCATAGGAAGTGCCTCTTGTTATATTCATATAAAAGGGAAGAAAAATGTTGTTCTTAATAATAATAAGACCATTATGATCTCTCTTTAAGAAATATACTTATGTTCCGACATTGGTTCCCACAAAATAAAGTTTTTTTTGTATTCTAATTTAAAGACAATGATTAAAATGAAGGAAAAATGGTCTTTATCACATTAAAACTATAATTGGTTTATCCTTTAGAATTATTTTTTATTTTCATTATTTTTTTAACCTGTTGATCATCAAAGGTAGATATATAGTCGATGGATTGTTTAGGTTTTTTTTAACCTGTTAACTATTTTGTAAACAGGTATTTTTCTTGTTTTGTAAGCAGGTTCCTTATAGGAAGTTCATATTGAAATACCTGTTGTCTTAGTAAGTTCATATTTGAAGGAACAGGTGTTTGCGGGCCGTGGGAAAGGTCCTGATGGCCTCTTGTTGGAGCCGAAAGGCATCACAGGTGGCCTTCTCACACTGTAAGGACTCGTTGTTTAAGATCATGCAAATAGAAACAACTAAAGTAAACTTGAACAAGCATTCATTCAGAGTAAACCCCTTCGTTCTGACCGTCCCACTGTCTTTAAACAAACCACAATTTCTTCCTTAATAAGAAAAGGACGAATCCTTAATCCTCCTTTTTTTACATCCAAGCTATAAAACTAACTGATGTTCGTGTACAACTTTCCTGTTTAACACGATTTAAAGAAATCCTATTAAAAGGATAAATGCCATTTTGTACAAATATAAAAAATAAGCAATTAAATATAAAATTATTATAGAAAAAGGGGACAGTTTTCAAATAAATTCTTTAGTTAATCTGTAGGTGTTTTAAGCAGTATCTTCTAATTAATTATTAAGACATAGTTATTATTTTTTTTCTACCGAAGTAAAAGTTTAAACTGTGATGTCATCTATTTAGGACACATCAGTTTAGTGTAGTTTCTAAGTTTAATATAAAATAATTATAAGTTTAATAAGTTAAGATTTGCGTAAAGAAACTTTTGTTGGCACTTCATATCATTATGTAGGTAATATTTGCTACGATACGAGTTACTAGGTATGCATAGTACTTAGTATAACCTACATGTTAAGAATACACACGGTTCTCCGTTAGTAATAAAAACCACTAAGCGTAAGTAAGCATTACGCAGTAAATATACATTTTAAGTAAATTGGCATAATTCACAAAGGGTCTTTAGGAAATTTAACAACAAGGACGAGTTCTTTAACAATCATAATGGGCTCAGCCGTATCAAGATGGCGGCCATTCAAATATTTGTTTTTTAAATGGAGGGAAACACGAAATTCAATTTTCAAGGATACATGAAAATTACTTTACACGTTTAAATTTAATAGTTATTTACGCACCAAGGGAGGAAAGTAAGTGATTGCACCCTGAGCGATGAAGTTGGTTCCTGAGGCGAAGCCGAGGGAACCATAACGTCCACTCCCGAGGCGAAGCCAAGGGAGTTAATTATCGCGAGGGTGCAAGTGATTTTTACTTCCGAGGTATGTACAAGATTTTACCTCCAGAAGGGAGAAAAAAATATAGAAAGATTTTAATTTTAAATTAATTTATTCAACAAGAAATACTTATGTTTATATTTATTTAACACACAAAAAATTAGATATAATATTAACAATTCTCTAATCAATAAGTTTATTCACGTTAAAATTAAATTATAGATAGTAATTATTTGAATTTCAAAGCTAAAATTAAATGGGAGAATCAGCTGGAAGCTGTTTATTGAATGGTATTGACAACTGATGTATTTAAATAATAGATTAGTTAATCTACATTTAGAAATTATTATTTCACTTTTAACTTGTTTGTTTCTTTTACTGATGCATCACTATGGCAACCGTAGTGGATGTTATATGATATGTGTGAAGATGACATTACATATTTAGACATGAAACAAAATTTAGTAAATGAAATGTGTATTAGCACCAACCTTATTTACGTGAGCTTTATCCAGGGCAACACTGGAGGGAATCATGAACTCTCATGATTCCCTTGTTTACTCATTACTCCCTGTTCCACCCGCCCGGGTGCAATGAGCCACTTCCCTCCCTGTAAACTAGGAAGAAAAGTTCAATTTTTCTCCCAGCTGGAGGTAAAAATATTTTCAGCACAAAATGGTTGAACAGTATGTTGTTTTTTTATATTTTCCCTATGGCTTATATTAAGGCTCATACATATCTTATGAACTAGTTGAGATAGAGGTGTCAATTTTGATTCCTGGGTCAGATATTAATGAACTATAATTTAAAATTCATATTATACATATAAGTATTTTTGATAAGATAATTGAGGAGGTTCCAAAGTGCCTTGAGTTGGTTCTATAGTAGAAGATGGTACGGCTGTGGCTATGCTCGACTTGGCGGGGGCACTGCCGTGCCCCCAGATTTATATCTGCTATAAAATATGTTAATAAATATTTTCCAAATAGACAATGTTAAAACATCAAAACTGTAAAAAATCTGTAAAATTAAATGTTTGACCACTGTTTCAAATTTTTATACAAATATGTGTGAATTGTAAATGTTATAGTGATTATAGCCTAAAGAACTCTAAGGCGAAATATAGCTATTCTCAAAACAAAAAGTAGTAGGCAAGTATTTATTTTAACCCCTAATATTGACCAAAAACTAAAAATTACAAGATAAAAAGAACTTTTTATATACTACGTTTTTTAATTCAATTAATTTATTTTTTGTTTACTTGGTTTACTTATTCTTTTCTGCTGTCATTCAATGTTTACCTCTCTAAAAAATCTATATTTGAAATCTGTCAAAGGATGTAAATATTGGGGAGGTCAAAGGATTGTAAATATTTGGGATATGACAAAACAAATAAAATAACTTGCGAATTTTTTCCGAACTAACTTTTTATACAGCAAATTTGCTGAAAACTAATTAAATTCTGCGGAAAAATGACTAAAAGCATTAAAATAATGCATTGTCATCGTGTTCTGAGCTGTTCTGAAAGTTTCAAATGTCTAGCTACTCGGGATGTTAGTTAAAAGATTTGTACCGGACAAAAAAACAAACAAACAAGAAACCAAGTTAATAAAAACGTAGTAAAAAATATGAAGAGAAGAGAATATGTCTCAATATAGTTTTGTAGTCTTATTGTGGTCTTAAAATTTTTACATATAGAGAATAATCACTAGAAGCATAAAGTTTTTCATATTAAAATTTTAAGAATAATAACATACATTTTTCTGAAGCGCCTTCTACAGTTTCAATCTTTTCTTATTGCTTTCTAGCGCTAACCGGCTTGCTAACAGAAGCCCGTGCATTGTGCATATCTTTCCGTCTAAGCGCAAGGGCGCAAGTTAGTAAGCAAAGCTTAAGCGTGTAGATGCCTTAAGATGTCAAACTCTCTGTTTGATTGATACAAGCACGATATAAATATTTTAGAAGTTAATAATAAACGCCTCGTAGAAGGCATAATGTTTGTGGTTGGTGAAGCATTTTATCCAATTTTCTTTTCTTTTTTTGTAAAAAAGGATAATCTTTTAAGATAATCTTTAATAATTTTAATCATTAACTATGCTAATTTTAAGAAATATTAATGGGTTATTTTCATAGGATTACAAATTCATGAAACACATGCTGTTTTCAATATGTTTTTCCCTAAAGTTAATCATTCCATACAGGTGTTAAACGTCATACAAAAAGAGGGTTGTTTCAAATGCACCATCTTCATGGTTGGTCTACTTTCAATAATTTTTAGAGCATTGTATCGTGTCGTAATGTCTTTTTGAGTTGTACAGCACAAGGTGGGTAGACCCATATCAGTTGTTGCCCATATCAGTTAACTGTACTAATATCCTATTAAGTTCCAAAGTATTTTATGGTAGGCTCGTGCCTTTTTATACTTCCCTAATGGTAGAATTTAGTTAAAAAGTTGTTTATTACGTCCATGACCAGGGTTACTTGGAGTTCTCCCGCACCCTTAATAATTAGAGCAGATGACGGTATCTTTATGAATTAAACTAACCCTGATAGGATGAGTCGAATGTTGCGTTGAAACGCATCACTTGCTTTCATTGAACATTGTGTCCACATGGTCCACGCCTTTATATTTTAATCCATTTTATTTTTTAAAATATGTACATATTAATAACCATGGCAATCAACACGTCATTTTTTTCAAAGTTAATTTTAAAAGCTTAATTTAACATTGTTTTTTATTGTTTAATAATTCAAGGAATATTTTAGTCAGTAAACATCATAAAAAAAAAAAAATTATATTAAAAAAAGTAAAAGTAAAACTTATTTTTAAATTTCACTTCGGTACACAATGTTTAACAATAATTATTAATATTAATACTTTGGAAAACATAGGGCTTCTACAAAGAATCCTTACCAATCACGAATCCAGGCCATGTTTCAATTCTTCCAGGATTTCCCTTCTTCGCTAATTTTTTTCTCAATTTTCTATGAGTTTTGTTATGAGTCTGACTTTATGGTAGGCTTGTGCCTTTTTACTTTATCATAGAGAAAGTATTGTGATAAGGCAAAAAAAAATCGATTTTGATGGATGTACACGCGTTTTTAGTCTTGGGTGGTTTTTTTTCTTTAAAAATGTCGGTCTTTCGTCTGTTGCCTGTCTGTCATCTGTCGTCTGTGCAGACGCCTGGAGCCTAAACTACTAGGCCGATTTTTACGAAATTTGGCTAAAATGTTCAGAAAAATCATACCCCGAGGCAAAAAGTAAAATAAGAATATCATTCTATTTTAGGGGCTGTTATCAAATCAATTTTCTGTTTTCTTCTAAGGGATGACTTATCCAACCATACTCCATTATATTATGGTCTGTGCTAATGGGATGGGTTCAATTGAAAGTTCCTTAATTTAAATTATTTCCACTAAATATGCTTTCAAAAATTCTTAAGAGTGTTCGTTTATGTAGTTGTGTGGTTCCATAGTGAATTGGGTAAGGATTTATTTTTCCATCCAGCTTTTATAAACTGTAATAATTTCGGTGTTTGTTATGTGATAACCAATTCAGCATAATTAATTAATAACTATAATATACACAAATAAAACCACAGCTCGATGCTTTTAACATCATATCTATAAATGTCTAATCACAATAAACACTAAAATAACAATTAGAGATGAGTCTTTCGACTATTTTCAATGATAATTTTACAGACACCGAGTAAAAGACACAGTGTAAAGATTACATTGATTTTGATTTCATTCTCTCTCATTGCAATTGTTAGTAATTATAATTAGTCATTTTGATGCTATTAAATTTGGTTTTGTTAACCTTATTTCTTTTTCTTCTTGTATTTAAATTTAGCAACCCCACCCCTTATGCGCTGGCTGAGTTGGGCAAACCTAAACATTCCGTATCAACAGGTGTGGGAGGAAGTACAGTTGTTGAAGTCCACAGGACCTAGACCGGGAGGTACGACTACCTTTGTAAAGGGTTCACTAGGGAGCGTAGATGATATAAACTGAAGCTAAAAACTTAAACTAGGAACTTAACAAAACGCGCTCACAATGTTTAAAAGTATTGCTTCAGATTCTGTTTTCAATATTATAAATAAATAACCTTTTAAAAGTACTTTCAATTCATCGAAACAACGCCTTAAAAATATATTATAAAACAATGTAAAACAAGCTAATGGAAGTCGAAAACTTAATTGGTTCTGCCAAGAAGTTTTATATTTACCTACAGACCACTTATGGTAACTTAAGTTAACTTCAGTGTACATTTGAAAATGAGAGAGACGGTAGCTATTGAAGTAGCAATGTCGGTAAACTTAAGGTAATTCGGTCTTGGAATATTATGTCTTTTTTTTGTGTAAGGTATCGTGTACTTTATAACCGGTGTAACAGGAGTGGAGTTATTTCTAGTTTACCTACCACGAAGACCTGATTAACCAATCGGGGGTAAGTCAGAGGTTACAGAGGTTAACAACAGGTCGCTACCGAGAGATTTTTCCACAAACAAGGATATGTTTAATGAAGCTCGAGAACTGAGGTAAACAATTCCCCCTTGTTGAAATAACCTAGACTTGTTATAGAAATGAAGCGACTCGATGATACGGGAGTCTAGTCGAGACGCTGTGAACACACTCTCTTTTGACATGGTCGGCTTCAAGTACGAAAAGGAAAGGTAAAAAAAAATAATGCAGTTACTTGTTGGGGGAAAAAACACGTTTTTTTCGTTGAAAAAGTTTTATTTTAGATTATATGTTTTTAGACTAATTAGGAGAGAGGTATCTGTTTGAAGGGGAGTTGTGTAGTCGCTCGTGACTCAACCCAGGTTCAGAGCATTGCAGCTAGATCCACTAATCAAATCCTCCTCCAGATTCTACCTGTTGCTTTACCTAATTTTATTCAACCACTTTACAACCACCTGTTGTAATTAACCAATAACTAGACGCGTCAGCAAACTAACTCCATACTTGATTTAATAACGCACAAAGGAAAGACTTGGGGAACGTAAATCGTAAACTCACTCAGCCATAGATGGTCATTCTTTAGCCTTATATAGTACGGTGCAATTGGTCCGAAAAACGGCCTAACTCTAACATCCAAAGTAAAAGTTTCCCTCCAACTCCAAACTGTTCTAGACAGTCCCCATATTGTTTGGTAAAAAGTTACACCATTATAAGCGTCGGGTTTGGAGGGGAGGGGTGAAGTTGGCAAATTAGTAGTTTTTATCAGTTTTTCTTAAATATTTAGAAAACTATGCGCTTTAGCGCATAAAGTGTCGTATACCAAAATAATCTACATTAAATTGCGAACAAAAATGATTCTATGCATACTCTTGCTAAAGTGAACGGTTCTAGAG
>KZ652276.1:136956-148483 GCA_001010745.2 Gerris buenoi
CTATTTTTCAAAAATTATTGATTTCCTGGTTATTTCAACCCTCTTTTGCATAGAAACCATTCGACTTACAAAAAAATGGTAAAGATATAATTTATAGGTATTTTTCTCTTCTTTATTTTACTACTTCTCCACTTTTTGCGTAAATAGCTTGCTTTGCAAGTTACAAGGCGAAATCTAAAAAAACAAAAGAAGGTAGTGGTTTTTTGATGATTTCTAATATTTGCGTGTAAAATTTTTGTTGGACAACTCTAGATTCGTTTTCAGCACACCGAAAAAAATAAAATTAACTGCCAGCGCAGTCCGACCACCAAAAATTTGGGGTGGGGGTTCTTAGAGCACCATTCTACTTTTACACCCTCCGTAACTCTAGAACCGTTCACTTTAGCAAGAGTATGCATAGAATCATTGTTCGCAATTTAATTTAGATTATTTTGGTATACGACACTTAATGCGCTAAACCGCATAGTTTTCTAAATATTTAAGAAAACTGATAAAAACTACTAATTTGCCAACTTCACACCCCCTCCCCGCCAAACCCGGCGCTTAAAATGGTGTAACTTTTTACCAAACAATATGGGGACTGTCTAGTACAATTTGGAGTTGGAGGGAAACTTTTACTTTGGATGTTAGGGTTTGGGTCTAATTGCACCGTACTATATAGAGTTCGACGGTCTAATTCATAAAGTGATATCCTCAATAATTTTTCAACCTCTGAGTCCACTAATATTCCCTTTTGATTATAATATTATTTAATTGTTTAAATTAAATCATTATAGAGCCTAGATTATTCACATATTATGTTAAAGTAAATCTGTTGCACCCTTCACTCATACATAAACATAACTATGGGGATTTGCAAACTCCCCGAATAAATCAATGTTCTCTTGCAGCAATCATTGTTCACACTTGGATGTTCACTTGCAGCAATCATTGTTCACACTTGGATGTTCACTTGCAGCAATCATTGTTCACACTTGGATGTTCACTTGCAGCAATCATTGTTTACTCTAGAATGATCATCACTCACGTCAATCATTGTTCAATATAGAATGTTCACATTTTACTATCAGGACATAAAGCAAAGAAAAAACTTGATTAAAACATGAATCTTTTTTAATGAGTAATATTAAAATTACTTTTAAAATTAAAAAAAAAAAATTGTAAGCTTTTTTCCAGAACAAGATAATTATTTTATAAATATTAACATTTAAAAAGGTGAAGTTATAGATAATAACATTTTTCACACATTGAAGCCATTCAGGGACAAAACTGCATATTTTAATCATTATTTAATGCAATAATGGTACACGATTTAAAAATAATCTTTATTCGATCTCTTTAAGAACTTAGTAATCGTTGAAAAATATTGTTAATCGGTGTTTCAAAATATTATTAACAGTTCTATAAATCTGCTTATTATAAATTCTCATTTGATTGATTTTTAAATTATAATCTTTGTTTATTATTTATAAATTATATCGCTTTGAACTTTTAAATTTTTACTTATCTCAGATAAATGATTCTAAAAGTGCTTTAATTTTTATCAATATGCAAAAATATTGATAAAAAATAATCTTCAATTTTCTATAGCAATAGCTAAGTGTTGATAATTTTGTGTGTAAATGAAAGGAATTCGTTACAAGGATTTTTTTTTTCTTACTATTTTTCAAAAAGGTAAAAAGACAAGCAAAGATTGATTATATCAAATGCATCAAATTAATTTTAAACATAATGTTAATAATACTAAGTAGGAAAAAAAAACCTTTTAGCATTTTTTTTTTTTAAATAATAATTGTTTTTATTATTATTGCATAGCTTCGCACATTCAGTAAATGCGATCATCAGCTTGCCACTTCATACATTCACTAGATGCGATCATCAGTTGGCCACTTCACACAGTCACTAGATGCGATCATAAATTGGCCTCTTCACACATTCACAAGATGCGATCATCAATTGGCCTCTTCACACATTCACTAGATGCGATCATCAATTGGCCACTTCAAACAGTCACTAGATGCGATCATCAGTTAGCTACTTCACACATTCACTAGATGCGATCATCAATTGGCCTCTTCACATATTGACTTGATGCGATCTTCATTTTACCACTTCATACATTCACAAGATGCGATCATCAATTAGCCACTTCACACATTCCTTAGATGCGATCATCAGGTGACCACTTCACACATTCACTAAAAGCTCTCTGGGATTCCAAGGGGGAAATATCAAAATAATTTGTATGCCAAAATAAATAAATATGGTTTTAAAAAAAGTTTTCAGTAGGTCAAGTTTAAAAAACATGAAATACTTAAAAATACATGATATTCGTGGAATAAAAAAATAAAATTTGATAAAACTGAAATTGGATAATAATATTAATATTATTAAAAAAACAAACATGCAATCATAATTATTAAATTATATTTTTTAAAATGCTAAGATGTTTTGGACGCGCCTGTTAAACATTTCAATAACAATATAATAATATAAAATTATCTATTTCGATTTCAAACATATTATCAATTTTTTTTCTCAGGATTTTCACGTATTTTTATTTTCAAGTGTTCATATGCTTAGAGCCTATGATATGGAATTTCCGATGTTTTTGCCTGTTTTTATATGTTTTGAAAGTAAACATTTTATTATATTTTTATTTTTTATTGTTATGTTTGTTCAAAATTCTTTAATACCTATATTATTGTTAAGTTGTGAGTGAAAGGTATTTTTGTTTTTAGATAATTTAGTTAGATTATTGTTTAGAGTTGGTTATATTTTTTTTTATAACAGAAAATAAGGGATTATAGTGAAGACTTATAATTTTCCAATTATAGTTTAAAACAAACTTAGTTTAGTTACTTGAAAAGTAAAAATGTTTATTTTTTTTTACTAAAGCAGTTGGACCCCGATCAAGAAGTCGACAATCAAAAAAAGCCTTAAACTTAGCTTCGCTTAGAATCGGAACTCCCGAGTATTGCCCGAGTTGGTACAGTCTGGTGCAAACATTTTTTATTTTCTAAATAACTCAGCTCTCCATGACAATTAATGAATGTAACGCAAAAACAACAATACTGGCGTTCTCCTCAGATTGTCATGAGTTTTTGGTCATGGTTTAGTATGAAGAGCGTTTAAAATAATGCATTTCAAATTATAATTATTATTAACAGTGGGAGATAGAGAGAAAAAATGTCCAGCGCTGGGGGGACACTATATTTCCAGTTTAGCGCTCTTACCCACTAAGCTACTCTGAAGAATACTTTCCTCTGTCAATTACGATACCTAGTCCCTTTAACTTACATAGTCTTAATCTTAATTATACGTAACATGCCATATAAGCATAAACGTTTTCTTAATACGTTCATTCAGGCTAAGTTTGTTTTCATAATGCCGGCAAAAAAAAAAAAATGTTCTAATAATTCTTACCTACATATTCTTTTCCTTTTAGCGAATTTCCGAAGAAAATTAAGCTATTGCAATGGCTTCAAAAATTTTTGTAATGCGAATTTTTTCATGGAAATCCGTTTCAGGCCATTCTGAATCGATCCCTAAATTTTAAAACTTTTATTATGTATGTATGTATATATGTGTCACTCCAGACGATATCTCCCCTTAGGATGCACTTAAAAATTTCAAACAAATTTTAAAATGTCAATAATATCAAAAGAAAGGATGAGTTCGTTGGCCAGAATTTTTGGAGTTCATTTAAGGGTCAAAGTTTGACCATTTAGGGTAAAAAATAGCATAACAACATGTTTTTTCTATTTTGCCCCCTTTTAAATGAAAATATGATAAAATTGTACATAACAACAATTACTGTACTCTTAAAGAGCTTTCCAACGATGTGCATCTTGAACGGTAAATACTATGTTGACTTTCGTAGCCCGTTCCTGTGTGTACCAATTTTTTTTTTTTTTTTCACCCATCCTAATTCTAAACGTTTATGGGTGATGGACCATTATAGGTGTAAATAAATAACATTATTTCATTTTTATCGAGACGTTTCGACCCTTCTTATTAAGGTCATCTTCAGTCATATCTTTTATTTCTGTAATAGCAATAATCAACAATTAATGAAACATAAGCTCTTACTTACAAGTAACATAAAGTATAGAATTATATAAATCATAAGTTAAAAACTAATAACAACACAGTTTAAAATTAAGCATTTACAATTACAATGAGCTCTTTGGTACTGAAAAACTGTAACAATCATTCTTCTCCATAAGAGAAAGTCAAATGAATAATTTTTTTATTAATTAAAATACAAATTTCAAAATACTACTCCACAACAACCGAAAAGTCATTACAGTTAATAAAATTAAAAACTTAAAAACAACGAAAATGTAACAATCAACATTGACCATAATTTCACATTACTTTGATTGTTAAAACATAGTTACCTCACTACATAGAGCTATAAATGAATTAAGTATTTATACAAAAAAATTCTAAACCAAAATTTTCCTATATTAACATAAGGCAATAATACGCAGATTTCTTAGAAAATTCGCTCATTAAGTCATGGTGCATAACTGGACTTTTATATTATTTATAACATGTCATACTGATTAAAAACCTCTAGTGTAGTTTTTATGAAACTTCCATAAACTATCCAGTTGTCACAAGTCAGTGCTGAGATGCATTTATACCAAGCACCGAGTTTCGTTCAAATCGGCCAATTTGTGCATCAGTTATTGTTAGAAAAAACATAAACTCGGAAACCTAAAAAATCCTAAGTCCCTGAATTTGAAGAACTCTCTACGCTCGTTCAAAAACTCAAATTGACAAATTTGTAACAGATTAGTATAAATATATAAAAAAATATTAACTTTATTACATACTCGATTCGATCGCTTTTTAGAGTCATGAAAGTTGCATGAGTTCTACTACGATAATTTGTTTACTAATAGTGTATACTGTAAATATTTCACGGTCGACTTAATATTATATGGTTTTTAGCGTTCGTTGGTATAATATTGATATCATTAGAATGATACTTTTATAATCCTCTCGAGTATTTTATCATACTTCATGATACAGGATGAACACCTAATATAGAGGATTTATTTAATATATTTGAGTCACGCAAAAAAACGCAGTACGACAGCAGTAAATGATCACACAAGAAACCAAGAGTCACTATGAGGCTGTCGACTATCTCTGAGACTATCTCAAGTCAGTTACCATTAATATCTAATACGTTTCTTGGGAATCATCTTGATGTAAAAGTTAGCTTTTTTTCCCCAACAAATCCTCTATCTATCTATGTTACTCCTCTGGAGAACTAAAGGTCGTAGATCCCAAGGGTTGTTTGGTTGTTTTAAGTCAAACCGCCTCACCGTGCCTTTACATACATACCAAGGATTTTCAAAATCTATACAAAGAACACCTCGCCCTTCAACCAATAGTTTCCTTTTTGATTCAATTTTAGTTAAAGAAAAAGAAAAAAAAATTAAATAAAGGGCACAAAAGACAGGACATTCCATCCTATAATATAAAACTCAATGGGCGTTCACTCGTTCAAAAACTTTGATTATATTATTCATGAGAACTACAAGAATGGAAAATAAAATAATTATAAACTTTATCTGTTATATTTATAATTTAATAAGTTCTTTAATCTAAATACGCAAATAGAAGAGCAATAATAAATTGTGCAATTAACAAAAAGAAATAAATTTCTCAACTAAAGTAATTACATTTCCATTGTACAAAGCCAGCTTTCAACCACTAGTGATCCTCTTCAATGGTGGGAGGAGTTGAATTTCAAAATATTGTATGATCAAACTCAGGTCTCTTATGTTCTTTAAAACAGGTAAATAAACAAAGATTGTGTTGACAAACCTGTCTGAAAGTACTACGTTTTCGAGAGAGTAGAAATGAGATCCATTCAAAAACAATTTAGATTTCATGATCTTTCAACTTTAAATTCACGTGTTTAAATATCAATTTGATATCAGTACGTATAACCTATTAACTTTTATAACCTTTAATAACTTTTATTATATTTATAATTTATATTATACTTTAATACGTATATAACCTGTAAACTATGATATGTATATATGTTTTATAACCTATTTAATAACAATAGGTATAACCTACTAACTAAAATATGCGTTTAATAACCTTTTCATATTGATAATATATCTTTAGTCGTCTACCTAATCTACTAAATATAATATACTTTAAGTAATCTGATAAATATTAATAAAATATCTTAATACGTATAACCAAATCAAATTTTTATAACTGATTTGTGAAATCTAACCTTATCTCACATTTATATTCGACAAATTAACTAAACTACCCATAAACAAATAAAACATCGACATATTAACTAAACTCCCCACAAAATAACAATATACTGGCATTAACTAGACTACCCAGAAACCAATAATATATCATATATTATAACAGGTATTTAAAAGTTAATCAAAGAAGACTGTTTTTGAATGATCCCTTTTCTCATAAACTTAGTACTTTGAGAAAGATGCGTTAACAATCTATAAAATATTAAATGCAATACATGAATACTAACCTACTAACCATATTATGCTTTTAAACATGTTAATATCAATACCGGTATTAAAGATCGACGAATCATAAGAACCCACTTTTTCTTTAAAATTAAAAAATTAAATACCTAAAACTTTTTAAGATTAAAAAAAAAATCTAAAACATCATTTCATTATACCTTACGCTAACATGTAACATATAGAAAAAAATATGCAAACAAGAAATTCAATACCAAATAATATACGAGTTATAAAAATTAAAAAAAAAATTAAAAAATGAAATCAAGAACAGAAGTCTGACAGATTGTATTAGGTTACAGAATATAAAGGTAGATATTCTTAATTGCCCACTTGTAGTCACCTTTTTAGCTGCTACATACCCCTTGTTGAAGCTCCCTGACACTCTTACAGACTACAGACCAAGTTTCTCTCTCACAATACCGATTAATAATTCCAAAGTTCGAACGCCTCAGGCTATTAAATCGTAAACTTAGGTTTAATTCTAAAACAAGTTCTCCTCTTTTTTTTAAATTTATTTATAAGAAATATTTTTTACCAAGTGCCAAATGGAATAAAAGAAACATCTCACTGTTAGGTTTTAAAATTAATCAATGATTTTTAATTTAGAAGTAAATTTAAAATAATTTATTCCCGTTCATTTCTGTTCTACTTTTTTTTTTCTTTTTTTTATCTTCTTTTTCATTTTTTTTCTTTTTAAGCCGTTATCGTTTGGCACGCGCAATATTAATTTCTTATCAAAAGAAGTTAAAATATTCTGCCAGTTCATGTGGCACATAGCTTTCTCGCGTCCTATTTTATATAAATTATTTTACAACCTATTTTTGTCTAATTTATTCAATTTCCCACCCATTATTTAAACGTTTCAAAATTGTTTTTACTGTTCTTATATTACTTTGTTTTGTAAGCTTCTTCGCACGTTTCCGTTACCCCAATTTTGAACCACTTCCCGTCTTTCAATCTTCCCCAAATTTTTTACATAGAAACAATTAAGGTGAAGAATACAGAAAATAAAGAAAAAAACAAAAAACAATTGGGCTTATATTACTTGGCTTAGTAAGATCCATCGCACACCTTTTACTCCAATTTTAAAACACTTTCCGTCTTTCAATCTTCCCCAAATTTTGCGCATAGAACTAATTAAAAAAAAAAAAGTTGAAAATAAGACCAGCTTTTATTATCATTTTTTACATGAATTAAAGTATCAATCTAGCTTAAAAAATAAAGAGTGTAGACGGTTGAAATTAATCTGGGGCTATCTCCAGACTAGTTTCAACAAACCATCAAAATATCATAAAAATCAGATGATTACTTTTGAAGATAGATAACGATACCTAAACTCCAAAACCTCGTAACTGCATTTTTTCCCATTTTTGTTTTTTTGGCTNCGCTAAAAGAAAAATAATACTATAAAATAATATAATATGAAAGCGACATTCGCACTCGTCGACGTTTCGCAGACAGCCGTCGGCTTCTTACCTCGCCCACCGCTACAGGTGACGCCCCGCGTCCGCCGCTATCGAAAACTTATAGGCAGCGGTGGGCCGAACAAAAAATTATACTCGATTTTATTTTTCAGGGCTGCCCCATTTTTCGACAAAGGGGGGGGGCGGCAACGCCCAAAATATTTTTGGGGGCCCCGCCGCCCCGCGTCAGTCATACACGTCAGAGTCGAAACATTTGTCGCCCCGCGTCAGTCATACTCGTCTACGCCCATCAAGCTTCCGGGGTGGTGGGGGGTTTGGAGCTAGATGATTTAATGGGGGTGAATGAAGTTGGTTTGAGGTGTTTGGAGGTGGTTTGGGGTGGTTGGAGGTGGTTTGAGGTGGTTCGGGATGCTCGTACAAGTAGACGGAGGTGGTTAGACTAAACCAGCAACATAGTCCAGAATTCTGGCCCGAGGTCAGTGGTGGTCCAGAAATTCCGCTCAAGGTCAAATGCGGCCCAGAACATACAAAATATAACTACTGCCATTATAGGGAGGTTGGGGGGGGGGGCATGGTTTTAGGCCAAATTTTAAGGGTAAAAACGCAATATTAGCGGTGAAAAGCACAATAGTCATAGAAGGTCATATAGTATATGTAATATACTCTTCAGTAGCTTTCATTTATTACCTATCTCGAAAATTAATAACAAAAATTGTCTCACTATGCACAATAAGGAAATTCAGTGTTTTTTTTTTTCTTATCTGCTAACTTATCTGCAATCTAACAATATAACATCATTGTTCTTCTAATTCTATTGAACAACAAGCAAGCTCTTCTAAACTGTTGAATGAGGTACTCAGAGAAGAAACGACATAATTACTCGCCATAATGAATCAATTGAAGAGGTACACAGATAATAAATTATTGATCTAAGTCCTGGCTTTGCTGAACCATTTAAGGAGACACATAGAGAAGTAACTGTTCATCTAATTCCAATTTTTAATGTAGGATAGATGTTTTTGATTGTCCTGAATATTATAAGTTGAACCCCTACCATGATTTCCATAAATCTGGAAAGATAACAACTCACATAGTATTTTCAACCTGCTTTGAATTAGGCAACTTGGATAACTCTATTGAAGTGCCAGAAGTTATAATATTACTAATAAAGAAATAGACTGCTCAATACACCATACCATACCAGTCCATCTAAGGGGAGACGTTCAAAAAGACATTTAGTAAGGGATAAGTGGAAGAAATAAAGAAATAAGATTGTTCGGAAGAAACTTATTTTGGATAAAAAAAAAATCAGCAGAAGGGAAATGAAGGCTTTAACAACAAATAAACAATCAACTGAATTGAACAAATATATTAAAGGAAAATATATAATATAAGGAATAGAAATCAACGAAAGTCAGTATCACGAAACATATTTTAAATGTGTGTCTTTTACAGAAAAGAGCAGGCTGAACATCTTTGAAGAATTTTGGGAAATAAAGGTGTGGGAGGATAAGAAATGTTATGTTAGGGACTCAGTAATGAATGTTGAACAAACAAAATAACCTGCTAATGCAATAAAAATTATAAAAAAAGATAAAGAGCAATGTAAAAATAAGATATTTTATCCATTTTTTTTTTTTTAAATTTGCAGCTCGTTTGTGTGTGTAAAACATTATTTTTTGAACACCCTTTAAGTAAGAGAGCCATAAGAGCTGAGAGTCGAAAATGTAAAAAAAAAAAAAAAAAAAAATCACATTTAGCTCCAATTAAGGTAGAACTGTGGGAGGTAAATACCAAAATAGGATTTAATAATGGCTTTATAAGAGCCGAAAGCTGCTTTGATGAACAAACTAATCTTCCGTGTAGAGACTGTTTCCTTTATTTATTTTTTTTTATTTTAGTTTTTTTTAATCACTTACCGCTGGTGCAATCTGCTTTTCGATACAACTTACCGATTTGCCGTAATAAGCCTCCAAATAAACTTTAAAGTTGCCTCCACCATCTTTAATTCTTTAAGAAGGGGTAAACATTTCTTCTATTAAACTTTTTGGATTTTTCCAGACGGTTTGGGCTTTATTTTCTGACCAAACCCAAAAAACCGCGAGTCTCTATGTGGTATAGTAGTTCCCAAACTTTCTTATAAGAGATTTTATAATTTCAATTATTTTAAATTATCTTTTTAAGCTATATTAAATTATTTTTTTCAGTTTGTAAAAGTCTTAAAATAACAATATTATTTCGAATTAACTGTAAAGCACTCTCTTTGCTTTTACAAATCTAATCTTACCTCAGTATTTTATCAATCGTCGATTTTATATTAAGTCAATATTCAAACAATTTTAGCTTTTCATAATTTTAAGTATACTATATTGATTTTTAAAATTATGCTGTGAGATTGAATGTCTGAGTGAATAAACCTGGATTAATTTATAATATGTATGTTTTTTATTGTTTACTTTCTGGTTTATGCCTTATAGAGTAACTCTATACTATATTACATTATTTTCTTTCCAATATACTTATTTAACTATATCCATATACTTATTTATCTTTATATCCTAGTGTTCATATTTTTTTACTTTCTCATATAAAGAGAAAGTATTGTGATGGTGCGAAAATTCGATTTTGAGATTTTGATGGATTTACACGTTTTGAGGTCCCCTGAGTCCAAAAAAGTGGTTTTTAAAAAATGTCTGTCCGTCGTCTGTCGTCTGTCTGTGCAGACGCCTGGAGCCTAAACTACTGGGCCGATTTTGACGAAATTTGGCATACACGTTTAGAAAAATCATACCCCGAGGCGAAATCGAGAAATGAATTTTAGCCCTAAATTTGGGGGCGCTACCCCCCAAAAACTCTGAAAAAAAATTATTTCTCGAAAACGGTTCCGACGATTTTCATTAAAAAATTCTAACATATAGCCCATTTAAATACGAATCTAATGATATAAGCCGTTTTCCCTGGAAAAATCTAGTTCCGGAGAAAATAGCTTAAAACGTGGACAGAGAGAGCCCGGGTTCGATTCCCCGCCCGGGAGAAGTCATTTTTATGGTAAATTTTGATGAAGTGCGCAGTAATAATTAAATGTATATATGAAAACTTAAGAAATGGGAAACACTGGGTAAGTGAATATGAACTCGTATATATGAGAAAGTTCTGAGTTGTCTCGGACCGATTTTGTTTTTTTTTATAAGATTCATTTCAATATGATGTACGAACAAATTGAACATTTAATCGAAGAAGTAGAGAAACGTCCAGCAATTTATAATACAACTTTAAAAGAGTATTCAAATGTTATTATAAAAAAGGATCTATGGAAAGAAATTTGTGCTGCTATTATTCCTAACTGTTGTTTGGACGGGGAAAACAAAGCGATAGCCGGTAAGTTACAAAATTGTATTTAATTACTCGTATTACTAATTTTAATGGAATAACAAAGAACAGTTAAATAAATAAATTGGTAAGGCGTGAAGTCTCACGTAAAAAGGGTTTCGTTCGTGTTGTGAACAAAAATTAGTGAGGGGGGGGGGGAAGAAATATTACCCACAATTGTTATATATTTTT
>KZ652276.1:167357-180617 GCA_001010745.2 Gerris buenoi
TATCATTATTATTTTCCAATGTTGTTTCTGGTTGTTTATTTTTAATTTTATCTAATTGTTTGTGCCATAAATTTTTTATTATTTTAAGGGGATATAAGTTTTCTATTAATTTAGAAAATATTATTGTTTTTATATCTTTAATAAATTCTTCATCAGTATTTTTAATTGCTCTTAATATTAAATTAGAAGCTATGTTGATTATTGTATGTTTTGGATGATTCGACTTGTAATTAAGTAATCTATTACTTTTGACTTCTTTAGAGTACCATTTTGTAGCTAATCTCCCATTTTCTCTTCTAATTATTGTCATATCCAAGTAGTTTATACATTTATTCGTTTCTGTTTCATATGTGAATTTTATCTTATTATTTATATTATTAAAATTATCCATAGTTGCTTTAAGATCATCTTTTTTTATTATAAGAAATAGGTCATCTATATATTTGAATATTATTTTTGGTTTATTTTGTAATTTATCAATAGCTTTATTTATTATAGAATTTAGAGTTATTCCACTTAAATTAACACTAAGTTTCCCCCCCATTGCTACCCCATTGATTTGCCTAAAATAATCATTATTATAAGTAAAAAAATTATTAGCACAGCAAAATTTTAAAGTTTCTATATAAAGTTGTTTGCTTTTTATATTTGTATGAGGTTCAATGTTCTCCCAATTCTGATTTATTAACTTATAAGTTTCTTCCAAGGGGATATTAGTAAACAAGGATGTAACATCTAAGGAAATTAGAAGGTCATTATCATCTACATGGATATCTTTAATTTTATTCTTTAATTGTTCTGCATTAGTAATATCATAGGGATTGTTTCTATTTAGAGCATCTAGAGTAGGATTGATAAGGGTTGTAAGTTTTTCAATTGGAGAATTTCTTCCTTCTATGATGGGACGGAGGGGGTAGTTCTCTTTATGCGTCTTTAATAATCCATGAATTCGTGGTAAGTTACAATGATCATTATTTAAATTTATTTTTTCTTTAGTTGTTACAAATTTATATTTAACCAATTTATTTATTAATTTAATGTATTCTTTTTTAATTTCTGGTAATGGGTTTGTAAAACTTAAAACTTGTATAACAAAATAAAACTACTAAGTAATCAACAATGCTAAAACAGACGTAAAAACTACGAACAAATAAATAAAATAAAGCAAGACAAAAATTAAAAGAAATAAATAAGTAAGCGAAAGCGCAATTTGATTAGGTGTTATTGCATTTTTGGAATTAGATCATTGAACCCTTAATTCGTCTATAGTCCGAGGAGAATGTTTGTAAACTGTTTCTTTTAAAACTCCCCAGAGAAAAAAGTCCAAGGGAGTAAGATCAGGGGACCTTGGTGGCCAAGCTACTGGCCCCCCTCGACCAATCCAGCGATCAGGGTATTGTTGAGACAAACAATTTCTCGGCCTGCGACCATAGTGAGCGGGGCATCCGTCTAGTTGAAACCATTGGTCCCTTCTTAAATCAATCGGAATATCCTCTTGAAGTGTAGGCAAATCATTCTCAACAAAATGTAAAAACTGTTCTGCAGTGAACCTGTCAGGAAAAATGTGTGGGCCTATTATTTTATTATCTATTATGCCACACCAAACATTTACCTTAAGCTGTCTTTGAAAAGAATTTTCTTTCATAAAATGAGGGTTTTCATGAGCCCATAAGTGGGTGTTGTGGACATTTAATTAATAACCCTGTTCTAGTAAACGTGGCTTCGTCGGTCCACAACACCGAGCGAGGAAACTGATGATTGTCCTCATACTTTTGAACGAACCAATTGCAAAACTCCATTCTTCTTTCCTTATCTCCCGGCAGCATCTCCACTACTGGAGTACAATGGTACGCATGACGGTGGTCAAACTTAAGAGTTTTTCTAATTGTCTCTCTAGGAATACCTAGTTCCACCGATGAATGCCTAACACTAGTTTCAGGATGGTCGTCAAAGTGATTTAAAATTATGGCTGTTCTTACCTGATTTGCATTTGGTCCATTTACCTCTTTCTGCACAGCAAAAGGTCCAGATTCTGCCAACTCCTCATGAATTCTTGCAAAAATCTTATGATTAGGATGTTGCCTGTTAGGAAAGGCTGCAGCGTACAATCTGACTGCTTCTCTTGAATTAAAGAAAGCCATTCCATAAAACGCGTGCATGTCCGCGTATTCACGGCTAGAGTAAACACCTGGCATTACTCTAATTATAAGATCAAATAATAATTAAAGTAATAATTATTGAATAATAATGAGAAATGGAAACAGTAAAAAAATATATCAACTTATTTTTGGTATCACTTTCAATTTTATAGAACTCCCACATTTTTAAATTACGGAAATCAAGACTTTAGTTCTATAATCACAGAAATAGCTTTAAATGAATTAAATTACTATACGTATTTCGACCAACTCTGTGGTCATCTTCAGGTATATTAAAACACTATAACATTATGAATAACAAATAAAAAAATTTAAAACCTTACAACAAAGCATAGCAACAAATAACATAAATAGAAAAAAGATAAACTAAAAAAAAACACTAAAACATTAATAAAAATTAACTTGTCAGACTAGATTAGACACATAAACCTTTTATGTGTCTAATCGAGCGTAGGTATTAAGTTCACTGATGATTTACCGGTTAATGATGCTATACCTTTTCTTGATATGCTTGTTATAAGGAACGTGGACGGAACCCTATCCACAAAATGGTATCAGAAACCGTCCACCTCGTGGAGGGTATTACATTTTGAATCGGGACACCCTCTCACCACTAGGTTGAACGTAGCTAGTAACTTCGTTAAGAGGATTCTAGATCTCACCAGTGTTGTATAGTTTAGTACCAGTATTGTCAAACCTACATAATATTCCTTTCATATTGATTTCCTGAGCCATAGAGAAGATTATTGTCTGATAAGATTTAAGTAATTATGGGCTATAATTTCATAAATTACTTGTTTTATTAGCTGTACACAGTTTTTCGTGAAATTTATTTTATATTTGCTTTTATATTTTAATTATAGTTGCTACATTTCGGAATGGAGTGGACCAACGATATAATTCTGGAATTCTTGGAATATTATCAAAATGAACCAATTATTTGGAATGCGTCTCTTCCACTTCACAAGAATAGGAATGAGGTTCATGATGCCTGGAAAAGGATCGAGTCTAAGTTGGGCCAGAAGTTTTCAGTAAATGATTTGAAAAAAAAAAAAAAGACTCGGGCTTCATTTAGAGCCTGTTGCATAAACAAATGAAGCAGAGTAATAAAAGTGGCGCAGGAGCGGATGACGTATTTAAACCTAACTGGTTTGCATTTAAAAAAATGGCCAGCTTTCTAATAAACAAAGATCAGCCGAGAAAAACTATTAATTTAGAGGTAAGAAAATCAAGGATCAGGATGACTATGAAGTTCCCCAAACAATCCAAGGAGAGATTAAGGAAAAAAAAAAAATTGGAGCAGGAGAAGTGGAGATCAAACTATGATCCCCATAGGAAAGGAAGTTCTAAGTTTGACCTGGGTGGTGTTCCTCAGAACAGTTCCGATAGCAACTGGAGGCTCTACGAAACTACAACCTAAGTTTAGAGGACCCTTGGTAGTGACGGAGGTTTTGCCAAGAGATGCATATACAGTATCTTCTCTCCAAGTAGATTCCCGAGGAAGACAGTATGCAACAACAGCTCATATCTCCCAACTAAAAGGCTTTAACAGTAAGCTGGAAGACAATGATGATCCACCAAATGACATGGAAAATGGAAGTGAGGATGAGACGACATAACGTATCGAGGGCGCTACATCTTCAGGAAGGCCGAACTGTTATCAATATCAACGAAGTTGAAAAAAAAAATAAAAAAAAAAAAAAAAAAGAGGGGGTAACACTGTAATATTTAATCAGTATATGTTGTTGTGTGGAGTTAATGGCGCCCGGTACTTGTGTATAAACAATTCTTATTAAAATATATTTGATTGGAGTTAATAATCGGAGTTTTCTTTATATTTAATTTACTGGAGTTTTATTATTATCCAAATAGTCTTAAGTTTACGGAGTTAATACACTTTATTAAAAAACGTATGAATAGGTGCTGTATTTATATTGACATAATTTGTGGATAAATTAAATTTAATGCATGAACGAAATATGTAATTACATATGTATGTATGAATGAACTTATACACTAAGTACATTCATATCAGTTTCTGCTATGCTAAACACAAAATCTTTTAAATTTACNCGTGATTTGTGTTATGTTTCCTAATGTTCTCGGCGACATGTTCCTTCGTGTTACTTAATCTTCATCGCCTTAAGCGGATTTATGATCAACAATCGTTGATTATTTTAAAAGTATTTAGGTATTCGCATGGTTTTCTGCGCTCTCATCTCAAGTCTGATTTCTGAAGGTCCTAGGGATTACTGAGTTCAGAGTCTATTTTTTTCCTGACTTTCAGTGTTTGATTTTTCCTTCTTGGATTTTGGCTTGCTATTGCTAATCTTAATTATGTTTAGTTCCGGCCTTTATTACTTTCATTTTTGCGTCATTGACGGATTTCCATGATTGTAAGGTTCATTTTTTTTTAAAACTAAAACCCACCCCTACTACCTACTGAGTTGGGCATAATCTAAAATGAATGTACGGGTTACACTACTTTTTGAAGCAGGTTCTCGAAATCTTCGAATGACAACCGACAAAAATTTTCAAATTTCCCCGATGGTTCTTTTAATAAGTCTACCGAGATTTGTGCCATTATATCTAAAAAATAAAAAAATAATATAAATATCTAAATATATAATATAAATATTAATTAATTATTTTACTAACGAGAATTATTATTTTAATTGATATATTCATTATTTTAAAAACTTGAACAATCTATATACCTTGCTCTGCTTAAATTAAGTGACGCCATCCACCATCTTCTTCTTTTATTTTTCTTCTTTTACAATAACTTATATGCACAACTCATAACTATAAAAGCTGCAGCATTAGTAGTAACATCAGAATCGTCCATTATCGAGTATAACAATAAATAAAACAATGATGGAGAACTAGAGAACAAAAAAGTGGAGTTGAGAGCTGAAAGTGGTAAAGGGTGTAGAGCGTAGAGGGTAGAGGTGGAATGAACAATGTTTTGGCCGCATATTCGCGGTTCCCATATTGAGGGGGTTGCTCCCTACATGTGTGGAGAGGGGTGGAGGTAACTACTCGGCGAAAGGAGATTAATCGGAACTTGGAATATTCCGCATGTGTGGCGCCGCCTTAAAATGCATGCTAAGTATACCACTCGGAAGGTGGGAGACCACTTCACAAAGACCAAGGACAGCAGCTCCACTAGTAAGAAGTCTAACGTCATCTACCAAGTTGAGTGTGGCGTTTGATTTTGCAGTGTGCAAATGTAATCACGGTATTACATTGTTGATGTTTTTTGCCAGCCAAGCAAGAAGGGCGTTGTGATAGCACGCTCGTCTCTGTTAAGCCCTATATCTTATTTTCTTGATCCGGTATAGTTCCAGAGTTGGGTGAGCATCGTCGGGCCCCTGATGAGTCGGACGCGACGAAACGATGCAGGACTTGGCGTAATGCCGATCTAATATCTTATTGAAGTAATGTCTGGTGATGGAACAGTTCCTATAAGCGTGACACATCCATTGGTGTCTCTCACAAATTATATAGCCTACTTCAGTGTGCAAACACGGTATTACATTGCTGTTGTTATTTATTACTTACCTTAAAAATTGTATAACCACATACTTGACGTATTTTTTGTGTTTTATACGATCCTTCGTTCAATATGATGGTCTTAAAATAAGGAGTTCAAATAATACGTGAAGGGTTAGAGGTGTCAACAGCCTTGTAGAAGTAGAGCAGTTATCGATTTTCAGTCCCTTTATCAAGATGAAGGTTAGAAGTCACTAGGTTAGGTCTACGACCTACGACCCTTAACAGAAATGATGCTGGGCATGGCGTAATGTCTCGCCAACATCCTTTAGACGTAATGTCTGATGTTGAAAGAGTTCCTGCGTGGCACATCCCTTGGTGTCTCTCACTATCACAAATTGTGTATAATTTATTTATTGTAAAATAAGAAAATTTAAGAATATTACTTTAAGCAGTTGAGAAAAATAATTTTATATCTAACCCAAACCTTCTCTGGGTTCACTTGGATCTTCACTTCATACCCCTTACCTTGGGTTCCTTCCTTAAAGCCATGGTCTAACCCCTACTTTGTACTTTGGTTTGCCATAAAAGCTTATAAAATTTGTAGTTAGTAGAGTTCTTACTCTTACTATGTTAATACTGATAATATCAAATGTCGAAACGCGTTTGCTAATAATTAATATAAAATTTTGGTAATAATATTGTTGCGTCACTTTCATAATTATTATGAAGTGGTACCGCACAATCTCAGTCAAAACAAACAATCATTTCTCAAATTTCAAGTTAAACACTTAATACGGTATAAATTGATATCTAAAATTGTGGTGTTGTTTCAATTAGGGAACAATCAAGAATGATATTCAATCAGAAAATGACACAAATCTTTAAAAAGCTTTATACAATAATGTAATGTGAATNACTCTGCTGAAGATGGCGTTTAGCCGAAACCGGTCCAGTGATCTCCAGATCAAGCAAGTATCGACGGTAGGTATCTATTGTAATAGGTACCCTAGAAGTCTAGCTAGTCAGTGGAGATTGCAAGAACTAGAAGATGCCCTTAGCGCCACAAATATTGATTTTAGGCCTTGCAAAAAGTGAAACGAAAAGGAGAGAATATTATTTCAATGAAATCTGGTTACAGATTTACTATCAGGTACATATACTATCAGGTTGAAACGGTTCAGTAAGAAAGAAAATCGAACAAATATAAATTTGAATCCATCCTCTAGCCCCGAACCTTATGAAAAAGAACTGACGCATAAGTTAAAAATGTTCAACTTTTGGGATAATGATAACGGTAACCATCAAAATAATTATAAAGAATTAGAGTCAGTAAGGAAGGTGGGCATTCTTATAAAAAACAAGCAAAATAAATTAAAGGGAAGAGCTGAGGGAAAAAAGCAATTTTTTTTTTTTTTTTTTTTTTTAGGTTACAAACTGACTGCCATTCCAAGACAGGTGGTTAAGTGAAGAAGTATTTTCATCATGGGTGAAGAAGTCACTAACAGATATTTACTCTGCCTATTGTATTCTCTGTTCGTGTCAAATTAATGTTAGCTGCATGGGAAGGCAAGCTATTGTCAGCCATTTGAAGGGCCAGAAACACAAGGCCAAGGCTGGAGCAGTCGGAAAACAACCAGCAAGCATTAAGCAGATCTGTCAACTTCCAACGTCAGTTCCTTCGACTTCAGCCTTAGCTGACACATTGTGTGAAAAATCATCCATGCCCAATAGCAGCGAATTTAACAAAGATTTAGATGTCAGTTAAAAAAATGAAATTACTGAAAATGTTATAGAGGTACCTGCTAAATAATCTGAAATCATGCAGTACTTCAATAGAGATGATGTTACAAGATCAGAAATATTGTGGTACCTCCAGACTGTTTTTACTCATGCATCTGCAAGAAAAGCTGCTAGTTATCACTAGCAGCTTTTCTTTATATAATATAAACATAACACATATAATTAAATTCTACATATCATATTCTATTTCTACATATAATTAAATTAATGTGTAATGATAATAATAGTGAATTAGCTTCAAAAATGCAGCTTGAAAGGACTAAAGTATCCTACACAATTATTTTTGGACTGGCACCATTTGTCCGACAATTACTGGAAAAAATAATGGATGTTTTGTGCTTATTTTTATGAAAGTATAAACAAAATAAGCCAGTCGCAACAAATGAGCCTCTTGGTAAGGTACTGGAACGAAGATTCCTCAACTGTTACAACTAGCTATTTCACATCAGTATTTCTCAAAAGATCTAGAGCCTCTGACCTACTGAACGCCTCTCTTGCTGCAACAAGTAAGTTAAACTTAAATAAATTGCTAGAGATATCGATTGATGGCCCCCAATGTTAATAAAAAATTATTTAAAGACTTACAACTACATCTAAAAGAAGATTTGCAATTTGAGAATTCGTTGTTAGACATTGGTACTTGTGGCCTCCATACTCTTCACAACGCTTTTAAAGCAGGGTTTGTTAAAACAGGCTGGGAGCTAGTTCCATTCTTGAGGGTATTATATAATTATTTTAAAGACACGCCTGCCCGGAGAGGTATGTTCACAGAATATACAAAAAGCAATAAATTTCCTAAAAAATTTTGTTCAGTCCGTTGGCTAGAAAATGTTGTGTCACAGACAGCTATTGAGATGATACCTGATTTAAAAACCTTTGTCGATTCTATAAAAACTAATAAAATCAAAGAATCATCCAATAGTTTATTGAAAAATGTATTAATGATCCCCTGTTAGGGGCTAAATTAGCTTTTTTTTAATACTGTTGCTATGGACTTACAAACTATTTTAATTAATATAAAACAAATATGCCCATTGCGCCATTCCTATATTTTTCATTAAGAGAACTTATTTTAAAAGAATTGGATCGCTTTATAGTGTCAGATCAACTATCATTAAATGTGAAATTTGATGATCCTAACACCAGCCTAGAGCTTAAAAAAAATTAAATTAGGTGTAGGCACCCTTACTCAATTAAAAAAGGTTGGTAACAGTGTCAACATTAAACAACTTCAAGATTTTAGACAAGATTGCAAAAATCTTTAAAAGAATTGAAGTGACACGATTACTAGATAAATCCCCTCTGTGAAATTTAGGTTAACTAGGCTACTGACTTGCCTTGATCCAAACATTGCGCATTTACCTGAAGGTCAAGACAGGACGGAGAAACTCTTAGTACATTTCAATGAGCACTCTATTAGTTTGAAATCCTCAGAGGTTGTTCAAAAAGAATTTACTGCTCTCTTCAGAAATCCGGAACCTATTGAAACAATGAAGAATTATAAGAGAGTGTTTCCATCATTTATATCCACTGAAAGTGAAATTAAAAAGTTAAAACACCTACAGGAAAATTCTAAACTTGATTTATTTTGGACTCAAACTTATAAATGCAGTATGCATCAGTCATCAGAGTTATTATTATTTTTTAAAACTGCACTTGTACTCTCTCATGGTAATGCAGCAGTTGAAAGAGGATTTTCAATTAATAAAGAATGTTTGGTTGAAAACCTTAAGGAAGAGTCTCTTATAGGACAAAGGTTAGTGTACGATCATATTAATTCCTTTGGAGGAGTGGAAAGTGAAGCCGATTGATAAAAAATAATTTTAGCTGCCAGAAATGCATACAGCTTGTATAAGGACGCTCTAAATAAGCAGCAAAAGTTAGATACTGATGAAGTAGGAAGAGCTAACAGAAAAAGGAATGCCTTGCTTTTGAAAGAATTGGAAGAGAAAAAAAGAAAACTTCTTCGTAATTTTGAGAAAGAGTTCTCTTATTGATGACTCCATAAATAAACTAGTTTCTAATTAATTTTCTATTTGTATGTATATCAATAAGATATAATTTTTCCACTTTCTCTTCCTTAATATTATTTTCTTGGCCTGTCAAAAAAATTGAAATATAGGGTGGGCAATGAACCAGAACTTTTTTAAAAACAGACTGCCCATTTGTATGACATATAGCTTCCCCCATACTGTCTCGTACTTTAATGATTTTATGCTTTCACATTTCACAAGCTATTATTGTCTAATTTATTTTATTGTTTGACTGGAGGTAAAGCATGGAAAATTACATGCTTCTGCAGGGTCTAGAATTGGAAGATAATAGGCAAGTCACTGCTTATCTTACGACATTTTTAGACCAATCTTTAATGGACACCATTCATTATATATTAAAAATTGAAAACATCACATTATTGAGTGCAAAGGAAGTGTTAGCTAAAATAGAAGAAAAAAAATGGGGAAAATGGACTAACCACGGGAAAATGGACGGATGAGACGCTGCCATTTCTTGGCCAAAAAGCAAGAAGAAGGCGAGTCGTTTTCAAACTTATTCAGGGAAAAAGTAAAATTATTTAGACTAACTGACCCCTGCACTAATTGCTACGACAAATATTTGGCAGACCATATAATCGAATCACTTTGGTACTGATATAAGTAAGAAATGTAGAACCTTATCAGATCAGACTCCACCCAGTTAAGGGACATAATAAAACTTTGTGAAACAGAGGAAGCGGCCAACAAAGAAGAAACCCTATGTTTGAAGGAAATAAGTAAAAATGAAAAAAAGAAGAAACAAAAAAATGCAGAGAAGAAGAAAAAAAGGTGCGATGGTCCATGGCATAAATATTTCAAGAATTGTCCAGCAATAGACTACACGTGCCGGCAATGCAAACGTAGGGGCCACCTTACAAAGATGTGTCGGTAGAAGTAAATTCAGTTGTTGATTCGGTCGAAAGTGATGAAGAGGAAAACACCATTGGGCGTGTAAAAATTATATCTATTGATGGTAAGGTCCCCTAAAACAATTCAAGGTATATGTCGGTCAAGATACGTTAGGTCGAATACAGGAGCACAACAGACACAGGGGCTGAAGTGGCTGTAGCTGGTGCGGACCCCTTAAAACGTCTGAAGGTTCAGAAGAAAAGTCTTCACGAATGCAAGTTGAGATTAGAAGCAGCCAATTCCTCCCAATTAAAAGTAATTGGTTTCATAAATTGTGAGATAAAATACGAGGGAGTGGTTGCAGGAATCAAAATTTACATTTGCGAAGGTGTAAAAGAGCTTCTGGTAGACGGATCAGACGAAGGTCAGCTGCTACATATTTTCCAAACAGATGACATGGCTTATCCACAGCAGCATTGTTTGCAATGTCGTCTCTTTCTGGATCGCTTGGGATATCTCATTGTTTGCTTTAAGACTTTCAACACTTTTTTTAATTTTTTTTTTTCTCGGCGGCTCAGGTGGCTTCATAAATTCAGAAGAATTAGCCATATTTGTTACAGCAGTGTAGTTTTTCTCGATACCAACCCTGGTCGAGGAAAACCTGATGGACCCCATTTGAAAGGACAAAAATTAATAATAATGTAAATTTTATATTTTATTCATTGCAACATAAAAGGTAGGTATCATATTTCCTTTTCAGGTACCCAAAAATGTTGAAGATTGTGAGAAAAAATTGAAAAGTTATTTCTCCAACGCTGGAATTTCCCTAGATGCTGTGGAGCAAATTGACTTCAAGAGCTCCTTGTTCAGGTTCAGTTTACTTCAACTACAAGAAAACCTACAATATAATACTATTTGCTATGGTGGATGCAGATTATTGCTTCACTTACACTGACGTAGGAAGAAATGACTGCAATATTTAGAGACAGTAATCTAAACATTGCAATGGAAAATAAAACCATTGGGTTTCCTGAGAACTCTGTTGTCATCGGGGACGACCCTTTCCCTCTACGATCCGATCTTATACAACCTTTCAGTAAGCATGGACTCGGTGATGAAGAAAAAAATACAACTATCGCACTTCCCGTGCCAGGCGAGTTTCAGAGAATGCTTTTGGCATACTTGCCTGGCGATTTCGAGTCAAGACCAATTGAGCTGAAAACTGACACCATTGAAAGAGTTGTTCAGGCTGCTTGCAGTTTGCATAACTGGCTACGAAAGACTTCGTCAGGCTACTACATGTCACAACAAATCGTGGACAGAGAAGATTTTAACACAGGAGATGTAACACCTGGTCAATAGAGGGAAAATGCCATCCACCTACAACCAGTGTGACCAGACTAGGCAGCAAAAATCCAAGCAAAATTGCTACAGAGATCAGAAAAGAGTTCATGAAATATTTCATGAACTCTTCGGAAGTAAATCCTCAGCCATGGCAATGGGAGAAACTTGGACTTGAAAAGCATAAATAATGTATTTAAGTAAAATCTCGCGAGTAAAAGGCACTTTTTTACGTATTTTTTTCCTTCCAAAATCGGGGTTCGTATTATACACGAGTGAAAAAAATGTACAACTTATATGTTACCTCAAAAATTAAAAAAAAAAACAAAAAAAAAACGCTATTACAAGATTATCTTTTATATAATCGAGTAGTGTCCCGACGACGGGCGACGGCAACGCACCTCGAAATGATTATAACGTTAAAAATTGATGAGCTAAAACCTAGATTGACTCTTAGTGGTAGAGCAGATGCTCTACCACTGTGGGTAGGTCCATTGTGGGACACTTAAAGTCCAGATCCTCTGCTTCAACAAAACTTGCAGATGCCCAAGTGAGGCTTGGGTGTGTGCCAGTCCTTAAATTAAAACAAGAAGTCATAACTAGATGGAATTCCACTCTGATAATGATCGAAAGGATTGTCAAGTTAAAAGATACGATAGTATTGACACTCCCATCCTTAACCTTAAATCTTACTGTTGAAAATGAGGAGTGGGACATTCTGGCCGAAACAATAACTATTTTAAAGCCTATGAGGGTCTTACTGAGGAGCTTTCGGGACAAGACTATATGACTGCATCCAACGTGATACCTTTGTTCCGAGGAACCCAATATGCCAAAAGTGCCCAATAACGCCTCAGCCAAAAGTGCCGTAGGGCAGACCCTAAAGACTATCCTTTTGGATGAGCTATTACGAAGGATGAGTCAATATGAAAATCCTCAAGGGGTTCTAACCAAGGCTACGATTTTGGATCCTCGGTTAAAAAAGGCTGCTTTTGGTGATCTGAGTAATGCCTCAAACACATTTCAAGAAATATTAGCCGAGTTGATCCGAAATAAAGCGGCCAAAGCATGCAGTGTTCCTGCTGATGAAGACCCTGCTATTACTATTTCACCTTCCCCATTAAAATAAACCTCACTGTGGGATTACTTTGATCAGAAAAGCAAAGGCTCAACAGTAAGTTCAGATGCGATGCCCTTCCTCGACAGGAGATCTGAGGATGCCCTGGAATTCTGGGCAAAACACAAATTTTCCATACCAGAAGTCGCAGAATTAGCTGAAAAATACTTATGTGTTCCAGCAACGTCTGTTCCATCTTCCATCTGAGCGAGTATTTTCTAAAATGGGACAGATTTGTTCGAATCTCAGAAGTAGGCTGAGCCCTCACAATTTAGAGACATTGACATACGTTAATGCAAATTCAAAATATATATAAAACTATAAGGTTTCTTAGGGTGAAGTGGATAGCAATTGGGTTCACGGGGTTATGATTGTTTTAATAATAATAATAAAAAAAATATATCCTTTTTCCCATTTATCCTTGCTCAAACCAAAATAATTTAAAAAAATAAAAATAAATAAA
>KZ652276.1:191894-210302 GCA_001010745.2 Gerris buenoi
CCTCTGTAATTCTGGCTCGTAGAATGTTCCCATTATCTCTTCCCCTGAAAGATCATGTAGCCTATACACCGGACGTCTTCGAGCTATCACCTCTATGATTTTAAAGACCTCTACGGACCATTTAAATGCGTCTGTTTTCTCGAAACATCCTTTTTCCCGTGATATCCTTACGAAATCATTTTTGTGTAACTTTGGTCTAGCCAGAGGGATACTTAATACTTTTTTATAGTGCCTCGTTCTTATAGCGTCTTCAGTTTTTTTATTCACCTCCTGGGGGGATATATTTAGAGCTGAATGTTTGGACTCGTTGTAGGCGCTAACAATATCCTCTAAAACATCTATATATTTCTTAGATCTAGTCATAGTAAAATAGCGAGCTAATTTCTCCCGGAGTGTTCTAATCACACGCTCTGCGATTGAACATTTGATGTCAGGGTTATTCGCTAACATATGTTCGATTCCCATCTTTTGCAATATTCCTCGAACGCTTTTATTTAAAAATTCGGTCCCTTTATCTGACATTATAATTGTAGGTTTTCTATAGGTAAAAATATCAGACAAAGCATGTGCGACTTCGCTACCCCTCTTCGACTTTAAAGCTCGAACAAACAGATATCTCGAAAAAATATCAATGCAAATTAAAAGATAGCGATAATTATTATTAGCTTCTGAAAGAGAACTAAAATCGGCCAAATCGATTTGCCATTCTTTATCGATGGAATGTACGTAGTATGCATTTCTTAAAAATCGTTTTCGAGCCGGCTTATTTAATGAATAAGTTTCCTGTTTACTTAACCAAGCTTTTACATCTTTATAGTTGTTTCTAGTAGCCCCCTGTAGTTTTCTAACAGAGCTAAACCCGGCGGGGTGGCGGGGGTTAAAATAAATATTTTCCATTAGAAACTCAATCTCTCCCACGTGGTAGAATTTAATGGGGGTTTTCCGGGGTTGTAGCCTACTGTAGATTTCCTTGGATTGTCTTCTAACTTGAATGAAGAATTCTGAAGGTTTCGAACTTCCTGATAAAGAGAGTTGTTTTTAATTATCTCTCGTGGTATATTTAGCTCCGCTAAGACAGATTTAAACTGACTCAGTGTGGTAGAATTTTTCTTTCTTCTTACTGTATCTGATATCAGATCGATAATATTCGAGTTGGTAAATTTCTTTCCTTCAATATATACCTCTCCTTTCTTATTCCAATATATTACATTAGAATGTTGTAATTTTTTGTAGAGAACATGAGCAGCTCCTCTAGAAGACTTCGGTACCGATCTTAGTAGTTGAGTTCTAATATCGATAAATTCCTTTTCCACCGGGCGATCTTCAGAATCCTCTTCGAGGTTTTTTTCAAGGGAGGAGGATTGCCCAGCAGAGTGGTCTTCCTTGCCCCAAAGTTCAATAGATATAGGCTCACGATTCTCTCTGCTCAACCTTAAATATTTGTCTAATACTTCCCGAAACATCTTCCATTTTTCGAAATCAGACATCCCTCCTAATTTTATAATGTTTTCCATTTGATCATCAAGACTTTGAATGGGGTTAGATTTCCCCGTATCAGGCTTCAGTCTATTTAAACTTTCCGCGGGGACAAGAATCATTTTTTTTGTATTATCTCGATAAGAGACTGCTTACGATAGGCGCTATAAGGAGAGGTAAAAAGAAATTTCCGCCTTTCTGAATCAAAGTTCTTTTTTTATTTCAAGACTCGCCTTTTTTAATCATTCGTCGTAAAAGCTTCGAATGTTTAGAAAGTGATTCTTTTTCGTAAGGTTTGAGTTTAAAATTACCTTTTAATATGTTTAAAGCGCAGTTACAGAGGAGTATTATAAGATCTCGGTCCGCTGACTTGATTATATTTTTACGCTTTTTCGAAGGTGCCCAGAACTCTGTCAACCATAGTGATAGCGGTCTGCTCTTCTGGTGGATCACCTGCCCGTCTTTTTATAACCTCAGGCCTTTTCGGGAATCGTGTGGTTAGGATAGCTACCATTTCAACCACTTCTCCCCAATTGAGGTGGGGATCACCGAAGTCATTCAAGATGGTAGAGAGTGTGTCTTGGAAGCAGAGTTTGCTTTCGACAGCTATTTCTAACATGTATAGGATATCATCATCAAAATCCCTGACATCTCCAGCTACCAATTGATTTGTATAATTAAGATGGAAAACTCTAATCAATTCATCCCTCCAGTAAAACTGAGTGGTGTTCTGCTCAGAAACGACGAATATAATCTTCCGCGCGGGTGAGAACAGATCCACAAGTCCTGCAGTCCTTATCTTTTAAAGTCCATCGCAATAGGTAGCGGGATAATTAAGGATTTAGAAACTAGCCGTATTACTGGACGAAGGTGGACTACGGGCGCGGCTATAAGTACACTACCCGATATAAGACAGATAAATCTCGTTCACTCGGTCAGAGATTTTGGATTCGATCAGCCAAAAAACTCTCAAACCCCAGCCGAGGAGACAGTAGCCTCGGCTGGCGAAACTTCCTTAGTGGAAAAGGGAATTGGGCAAATTCCAAGTTCATTAGACCGCCACGCCGTGAACTTATCGACAGAGCCTGTAGTGCACGCCTTAAAACCGACTCAAGAACCTCAGGACGAACCATCATCAAGCCGGACTACAACTATACCCGCAGCAGCACCTTAAAGTCAGTAGAAGAAGAGTTTAAAAACAAGGACTTATGCCAATGTGATTATGTATACGAAGCCCATCAATCCAGTACTCAGAGATTATTTCGTTATCATTGTGGGTGTATACCTAGTAGCTCCTTAATACATGAGGGTGTCCACATATTGTATCATGTTATGGATAAGATTTGGAAAGAGACCTTGATGATACATTGGGGTTGGGTTCTCGAACATCTAGAGAACCTTTGCTACCATGATGCACTGACTTTTTTGAAATTACTGAGTAGTAAGATTAAGTTAGCGGGTGTATATTTCTCTCCTATCTGGAGGTGGCTAGTATATTGGGAAACTTTCTTTGGTTTCACAAAAGCTGGGCCTTTACAGGCTGAAGAAGCTAGAACAAGGTCATGGTTACTAGACTATGCTGAGCCAGGTGGTGTTTTACATGCTACAGACTACTGTGCGGGGATGTATTATATCCTGGAGGATATTTTGAATGAGTTCTTTGACCCAAGTAAAGTTCTTTGACCGATTTCGATAAAGGAGTGGGTCCAAAGTGGTGAATGGATGATGGGGGTTCGGGCACTGGATTAAAGACGGTTATCTCCTTGGGTGTTAGGACGTACAAGACTAGAGCCCTCAAGATCCCAGGTCCCAGTGGACTTAAGAGGGCAAGTAAGAAGAAGAAGAAGAGGGACTGGAATAACATGAAGCCTCACAGTCAGACCCGGTACTCAACGAGATCGAGACCCAAATCCCCAGTACACCCACAGGTTGACGAGGTTGAGGAAGCAGCAATGCCAGTCGTCTCCTTCACCTCCACAAGCAAGAATGGAGGTCGAAAGTCAACCTGCAGCTTCGGAGAGTACCGTGGTTCCTGTATTACTGATTACTCAAGATGAGGTTGTTGTGGGGGACGAACAACCCGTTCCCGCTGTCGAGGAAGTTGAAGAAGTGATGGTGTTGAGCCAGCTTTCTCTGGAGGATGCTCCTATGAATCTTTCGTAGGACATCTTTGGCGAGGAGCATCTTGCAGAGGAACCGGCCCAACGAAGAATTGAAGTAAGAGATTTCCTAGGGAGCCAAGAAGAGGATTGGAACCGTTTTGACTTTCCGGGTAGTCAGGAGTTTGTGCCCGACCAGGTCGATGAAATGCCTGACGTGATGTTGGTGGAAGAGGACCGACCTGAAGAAATAGTGGTGCCAGCCGGAGNTCAAACAAACTTTCAAAAAAATTACAATTCACATTTTAAGTAGCTTACCTTGCATCCATTGGAAAAACTCCCTCATCTAATTGTCCATTAAACTGAATTATTCTTTGGAAATTTATACCTTTCTATTCCTCTAAAACTCATCTTACTTTAATTTCGCTATAGACAAATCTAATATTTTCTCTGTCAACAAAATAAAATTTTATAGACAATGCCAATTTTGACATATAACATGTCATTCACTCAAAAAAAAAAACCAAAGACATGATACCATAATATTCCCTTAGTCTATGGCATTAGAGAGGTGTTTCTCACTTTTCCATTTTAATTACTGCCCTAAATTAATTTAATTAAATGATCCTACTAGATTATTCATTTTTCTTAGGGGGTACCAAACTAAAAAAGGCGTATAGGGGTGCCTCTTTTATATTAGTACCCCCCTATATTTCTTCTTTTCTTTCAACCCTACTCAAAAACCCCACTCCTTTAAAACGTTAACTTATTCAGATTGTTATTTTTTTATTTATATAAAATACCATTTCAACATGTATTTAAATAAAAATAAACGGGGGGTACCAAACTAAAGTGTTGCCACATGGCAACTATTTTTGTTTGGTACCCCTCCTATTGGGGTGTACCAAACTAAAAGAGTACCAAGAAATCTAGGACTCCACATAGGAGTTCCTTCACCAAGAAACATTAAGATCTGTAGGAACTATTGAAAGCTGAGGAGGTTGATTCAAATTAGGTATTATCGGACCTCGCTTAACTTAAGTCGAGACTAAACGCTATTACTGACATAGACCGGCAGATTTTTTATTTATTAGTTAACGAATTGACGACGGACAAAGCATTATTGGAGGAGGAAATAGATTCATCAAATGATCTAAATTTAAAGGTGGGTTCATAGCAGGCGTTTTGTGCGCGCGCTGAATGATCTATGTCCGATGACGTCAAATAGGCGAGAATGGTTGAGATGGAACCAACTTTATCGCGTTTTTTGTGTAACCTATTGAAACCTTCCAGCCATTTACTTTTTACTCTAGTTTTGTTTTGTTTATCCTGAAGGTGTTTATTTCATTCCAGTTAATATTGGAACTGTTAAAAGTAAGTATTGAATTGTAATAATTTATTTTTATTATTAAATAATAATCTTTTCGCGCATCTTTTATAATATCCAGAAGTTTATCTGAGATAAATTGAATAACCAGGGCTATAGCCTTAGCATCTTTAATCATCCAATCTTTTTTCTCTTCTTCTTTAATCTTGGTTATGTCCCCAGATATAACCTCGGCAATTTGTTGCTTAGCTATTTGTGATATAATTCTAAATTTCCAGTTTTGAAAATTAGACGAAGTTAAAAGAGGAACCACAGTTAATTGAACAGATGACATCGCCATGTTAAAATAATTCGTTTTCTTGATTACAAGAAAAAAGAGAGTTCCTAACACACGTGGCTTTAAAACACGAACACTCACTGACTCTAAACTATTGTCAATTGTTTTAGGGTTTCTGTACAAAGTACAAAAAGAAACTTTATAATATAACAACGGCTCTGTATGTCAGTCCGTTGGCTTGTTTCAACTCATAAACTACTATAGCTAGAAACATGAAACTTGGCTCAAAGGTACATCTCGGCATTTTAGACAACTGGACAAATTATGGAGTTTTTACAATTAATATTTCTAAGATGGCGGACCGGCCAATATGGCGGGTAACTAAAGTTTTTAGTTACTATGGCATGTTATACATCAATTTAAAGGTCTTGAAGTGTAGAAAAAGAATATGGAACTATTAAAATAACACACGTAATATTTTCAAGATGGCGGCCAATATGGCGGGTGACTAAAAAAAGTTTTTAGTTACCATGGCATGTTATACATAAATTTAAAGGTATTAAAGTATAGAAAAAGAATATGCAACTATTACACATAATATTTAAACTTAATGGTACAGAAACCGGCGATTATCGCCTCAAGTACTTACGTGAAGTGCGCCTTACTTTTTTATTTTAAACACGATCTGGGCCCATAACCTAAGACAGGGCGCAGTAATAAACAAATTATAATAACAACACAATGAAAGTTTATTTATTAGTATAATATTAATCACTGAACAAAACGAAGATCTGCAGCGTCGATTACGACCATGCTTCTAGCAAGGTTAAGGGCAGACTAATCTGTGTGGCATATGGTGCTGCACTACTATGAGTATAATACAAAACTATAAATCTCAGCCAATGCACAAGAGAGGAGCCCCGCGGCAGCATTTAATAGGAGACAGTGCCAGGTGAGGTCCTCTGTAGGAGGTGTATCAGGCTACTCAAGGAAAGATTTCGGTGTCTCCTCAAAGACAGGACTCTGCACTATCAGCCTCAGAATGCGGCTAGAATTATTTTGGCGTGTGCTCTCCTGCATAATGTGGCTATTGCAGTCAGGGAAGGAGATTTTGATTTTGAAAATGAAGATGAAATCGTGCAAGAAGTCCATTGGCACCGGCTTTAACAAGATCAAGTTTTGAGGAGGGAGGGGCAACAGTCAAGAGCTCGATATATAGCTAATAACTTTTAACTCTTAATTATATGGAAATTTATTTCATAAATTGTGATTGTTCTTTAATTAACCACCAATGTAATTTCCTGTCCATAATCCCTCTTGTGTGATATTAGCTTAAGTCTTGAATGAAGCTATTACTTTTTCTGTTCCTACAAGATAAAAATACCTAGGGTCAGTCGGGGTAATTATGATATAAAAAGACACACTTTTCATCATAACTCCTAAACTATTTGGTGCAAACACGTGAAAAAAGTACTTAATTGTGTGGCTTTAGCATTCTAGCCACACAGGGGCTTAAACATTACTTAAGATGCCACAAATCGGTAAAAAAAAAAAAAAAAAATTGTATCATATTTGCCCGCCTGATGGAGTTAATATGCTACAGGTATGCTAAAGTGATACAAGCTAAGTGATCTCTCTGGTTTTCGACCGTAGAGGGAAAATGGATGGGGTATTGGTAATACACAAATGGCGTTTTGATAATACACTCCTGGGTCTAGTTTCTCATCAGTATTTTTTTCTCTTACGACGGCTGTGTTATGACAGTTTGTTTCCGTTCGACCTCAAAGTAAAAAAACTATGAGTAAATAGCTGTCAGTTATTTGTTTTGTTTTTACTTAGATTGACATAGTTGCTAAGACAACGATGTCTGACAGACAGATATTATTTATTAATTTATATTTTACTATTTTATGCAGTTAGTTGATGAGATGTATCAAGAGGTGTTTAGTAGCTTGTAATTTAATTATTCTTTTACAGGTATGTTTGTTATATTATTTTCTACACAATATTGTATTATGTTTATTTATTTGAATCTATAACAATGTTTGTATAATTGTTTTCTAATGCCTTATTAAAATTCTTTTATCTCCAGTAGAGTAAAAAAGTTATGATTTTGAATTAGTTTAGAGGGACTAAAGCAGGTCTTTCCATCCCTGAATCAAAAAGTAGAGAGAAAAAGTAGGGCGAAAAAGTAAAGTATGGCGAAAAAGTAAAGATTGCAACTTAATTATTTTATAAATAGTAGAAAATGAATGGTTAATGTAATGAAGATGTTGAAATCAGGTTGGCGTCACTGCTTTTACGACCAGGTTTATCTATGTTTATAACCTGCATCTAAGTAACCTACTATTTCAGTTTAATTCCAAGTCTTATTTGTTTTTAATACTCAATCTCTTATATCTGCTATTAAAAGTGCTAATAATTATTGTTATTTATTAAAATAATAAATAAAAACTGTGCAATGAACGTAAATATGTATTTACTTCCTACACGAAGAGTCGGCTTCTTTTTTTAACAATATTCGATCCTACAATAGTTCATTGTCCTTCGTTTCGGTAGGAGCGAACATTTAAGACCTAGACGTGCGCAATTACGGAATAGTTTTCAGAATCCACGGGCAAATTACCCATCGATTATCGGCGCTCCATCCCCAACCAAATTTTAATCCCAATTTCGGCCAGCTGTATATCGTTGAATCTGACATGGCGAACGATATACGGCTTCAAAATCATACGCAATTAGACGATGACCTGTTGCGTCAATTGGATGCCACCTTGCGAGAAGTAAACCCATATTGCGATGCCTACAGGATGATGCACGAGGTAGAAACCGCTGAGATCGAGCGAGCCGCAGCCGAGGGTAGAGAGCCCCTCCAAGTTTATATGGTCCTGAGAGAAGACGGAGACGTCGATCGTCGTAGATACAACAGACCCACGGCCAGGAATGAAGTGGCGGCTATTTACATCAGCAGAGACGGCATACCGCCCGCCGAGAGAAGCCTGGCCGTTGTACCAAGGATTATTGAAGGAGAACCCTTCCTCCGGTCGATTCGCAGTACGGACCCCAACATCGACCCTATGAGTTACCCTCTGTTGTTTCCGTACGGAGAACCTGGCTGGCAAATCAACATGCCGTATGATGAGGAGGGTGGCAGACGCAATCGCATCTCCATGATGCAGTACTATTCGTATCGTCTTGCCATCCGAGCCGGCGTAAATAGGGTTCTCGGAGCCGGTAAGTTAACACAACAATATCTGATGGACACTTGGTTAAGAGTAGAAGGAGAGCGACTGAATTGGGTGCGGAACAACCAGGGTACACTCTCAGCAGAACTATACGTTGGGCTCATGGACCACATTAATAATCGAGCGGACAGAGAAGGACGGCGAGTAGGCAGAATGGTGATCGTTCCGAGCACTTTTGTAGGTAGTGCGAGGAACATGCAGCAATTATACCAGGACACGATGGCCATTGTCCGAGAGCTGGGCAGACCAGATTTATTCATTACGTTTACTACAAATCCCGAATGGCCAGAGATCATCAATCTGTTAGGAAACCACAGAGTGTCAGATCGTCCCGATTTGATAGCCCGTATTTTCAAATTAAAATTGGATGCCTTCCTCCGGGATATCCTCGAGAACAACATCTTAGGGAATATAAAGGCCTACATGTATACAATCGAATTTTAGAAGAGAGGATATCCCCATGCCCATTGCCTGTTCATTTTAGAAGAGCCCTTTAAACCAAATACAACTCAAATCATTGACCAAATTGTTTGTGCCGAAATTCCCGACCCTCAGTCACACTCCGAACTATATAATTTAATAACAAAAACTAATATTCACGCCTTGCGGCGAGCTGTTTCCACGAGCTGGCTGCATGGTCGACGGCCGTTGCTCTAAAAAATTCCCTTAAGATTTTTCTGAACAGACCCTCGACAATCAAAATTTGTATCCAGTTTACCGAAGAGGAGACGACGGCCGAACCATTCGCAAAAATAATTTTACCTTGGACAACCGTTGGGTTGTCCCATACAATCCTTATTTATCACTTAAATACAAATGCCATATCAACGTAGAAATTTGTTCCGGTATTCGCGCCATCAAATATATATACAAATACATTTATAAGGGAGTCGACTCGGCCAGAGTGGCAGTGGTAGGAAGAGCTGGAGAGGTGTTACATGAAGAGGAATTAAATTGGGACGAAGTGAGATCTTATATAGATGCCCGTTATGTGAGCGCGGTAGAAGCCGTGTGGAGGCTTCGTGAATTCAAACTCCACGATAGATCTCACACCGTACACCGGCTACCCGTTCATCTCGAGGGACAGAACATGGTTGTCTTCAGGGAAGGCAACGAACAGGCAGCTTTGAATGTAGGAGCAGTGACGGAATTGACCGATTGGTTCCTCCTCAATACCGACGACGTCCGGGCCCGACAGTTTCTCTATAGTGAAATTCCGCACCACTACGTGTTTAATAAAACAAACCGCAGATGGAATCCGAGGGTTAAGGTGGGTTCATAGCAAGCGGATACTTATTTGCGGAGGGCTATATAGATAACAAAATATACCGGGGTACCACCGTGGTGGAGTCGGTGGAGTCGCTGTTTCCCCCACCCTCGAGTTTCGGCCAAGGCAGGTTATAAACAAAGCCAGAACCCCTCATATTTCTCGTTTTCTTTTCACTGTATTCATATTCGTATTCGTTGATAATTCCTCTACTTCACTTTACATTGAACCAAAACAAACTGCTTCTCCTCTTCATATTTATTTATATTAATATTTCGTATCTTATCTTAATATTATATTATCTTAATATTATATTGCATATCTTACTTTATTATATTATCATATCTTTATATTATTTTATCTTGGTTTAAATTTATCTATTTATTGTTTCATCTACTTATTATATTTCTTTATATTATATTAATATGGAACCCTATTTATTTTTCGAATTATTATTACCATATTTAATATTAAGAAGAAGGAGAAGTGAGATTGAGATTGGGGGGAGAGAGAGGAGAGCAATTCGAAGGCGGAATTGGCAAGTAAGTACATTGTTTTGTTGAATTACAATTGTTAAATGTTTGTTGCTAATAGTTGTCAATGTTAAGTTTTAAATGGTGTGACTGGAATAACTATTCATTTTATTAAGCAACTTCTTTATTTGATGTTTTAGATGCATGCAAGTTCGTTTTGAACTTTCATTTATGAAGTTCTATTAAGTACTTAAGTTATTAATTGCACTAGGTTAACCATGATTGATGTAGTTATTATTTTTTAAGGTTAGACCACTACTCACAAGAAGATTGGAGCAGGGGTTCTACTCCAATCTTGTTGCGGAGATGAGATTGGCCGACTCGGAAAATTTTTTTAATTTCTTACAGGTCAAGACATAGGAATAATACTTCAGGATAAATTAATTTGGNGATCCCAATGTGACTGGGCTCCTTCTGCGGTCGTAAATGCGAATAGTTGGTTGAATTTAACGTGATCACCAATCTCCACTTTCCAACATTCAATCCGAGGAATCACTGAACATTCCTGTAATGCGGTGGTACTGTTGAGGTTCACTTCTGTACGAACACCGGTTGCCATAACCTCTATCACGAACCGCGAGCTAGTATCCCATGACCATTCAACTGAACCCTGTCCCACCGTCTTGGCCAGGTTCATTATACCTGATTTACCGTAAATCAAGTCACTCCATGTCGTAGAAAGGTGATTATATGCCGGTCTGCATAGTATCTCATCCGTGATGCTTTGGAATTTCTTATACTCTTCCAGTGCCCTTCGACGGTACTGTCCTTTCCGTAAATAGCTGACATTTGCGGGGTTTCGGGCGTTTTGGGTAACGGAATCACTCTCAATACTTTTCACATGCATTACAAACATACCAGGACAGAGAAGTATTTCCGCTAGGTTAGACCAATTACCTAAAAGTAAAGATGGTGAGGCACGGGCCCTTAGTCTAGTTACGTACTGCATATCCCAACAGTTTGCTGGATGAGAGTGTCCATAATAATCACTCAGGGCCTCTCGAAGCCAGTTCGGATTTATGAAGGTGCCCAGAACTCTGTCAACCATAGTGATAGCGGTCTGCTCTTCTGGTGGATCACCTGCCCGTCTTTTTATAACCTCAGGCCTTTTCGGGAATCGTGTGGTTAGGATAGCTACCATTTCAACCACTTCTCCCCAATTGAGGTGGGGATCACCGAAGTCATTCAAGATGGTAGAGAGTGTGTCTTGGAAGCAGAGTTTGCTTTCGACAGCTATTTCTAACATGTATAGGATATCATCATCAAAATCCCTGACATCTCCAGCTACCAATTGATTTGTATAATTAAGATGGAAAACTCTAATCAATTCATCCCTCCAGTAAAACTGAGTGGTGTTCTGCTCAGAAACGACGAATATAATCTTCCGCGCGGGTGAGAACAGATCCACAAGTCCTGCAGTCCTTATCTTTTAAAGTCCATCGCAATAGGTAGCGGGATAATTAAGGATTTAGAAACTAGCCGTATTACTGGACGAAGGTGGACTACGGGCGCGGCTATAAGTACACTACCCGATATAAGACCAATATCTCGTTCACTCGGTCAGAGATTTTGGATTCGATCAGCCAAAAAACTCTCAAACCCCAGCCGAGGAGACAGTAGCCTCGGCTGGCGAAACTTCCTTAGTGGAAAAGGGAATTGGGCAAATTCCAAGTTCATTAGACCGCCACGCCGTGAACTTATCGACAGAGCCTGTAGTGCACGCCTTAAAACCGACTCAAGAACCTCAGGACGAACCTTAAAGTCAGTAGAAGAAGAGTTTAAAAACAAGGACTTATGCCAATGTGATTATGTATACGAAGCCCATCAATCCAGTACTCAGAGATTATTTCGTTATCATTGTGGGTGTATACCTAGTAGCTCCTTAATACATGAGGGTGTCCACATATTGTATCATGTTATGGATAAGATTTGGAAAGAGACCTTGATGATACATTGGGGTTGGGTTCTCGAACATCTAGAGAACCTTTGCTACCATGATGCACTGACTTTTTTGAAATTACTGAGTAGTAAGATTAAGTTAGCGGGTGTATATTTCTCTCCTATCTGGAGGTGGCTAGTATATTGGGAAACTTTCTTTGGTTTCACAAAAGCTGGGCCTTTACAGGCTGAAGAAGCTAGAACAAGGTCATGGTTACTAGACTATGCTGAGCCAGGTGGTGTTTTACATGCTACAGACTACTGTGCGGGGATGTATTATATCCTGGAGGATATTTTGAATGAGTTCTTTGACCCAAGTAAAGTTCTTTGACCGATTTCGATAAAGGAGTGGGTCCAAAGTGGTGAATGGATGATGGGGGTTCGGGCACTGGATTAAAGACGGTTATCTCCTTGGGTGTTAGGACGTACAAGACTAGAGCCCTCAAGAATATCGCCGCAGTTTATGAGTCGAACGAGCAGATAGCGGCCGAGCTGGTGAGGTGTACACCGGAGCATCTCCATGTCATGCAGAAAGAAGAAGCGGGGCAGGAGACGTGGGAACATGAGACAAGGGGACGCTGGACGGCGAGGCTAGTTCCAGGTTAGTTAAGCACGGAGAGGTCAGTTACTACCTGACTCAGTTTATGAGTGGGCACGGATGTTTTCGGTCGTATCTCCACAAAATGGGGAAGGTCGATAGCCCGTGCTGCCTCCGTTGTAGAGGTGAAGCGGACGACGCGGCACATGTTATTTTTTCCTGTAGTCGTTGGGCCCAGTGGAGAGAGCAAGTTGAGGAAAGTGTGGGACTGCTTTCACCAGAAAACATCGTAGCTATCATGCTTAGAGGCACAACAGAATGGAATCTGATCTCCAAGTATATCGAGCAGGTATTAAGAACTAAAAACCGAGAGGATGAAGTAATAAATTAGTTTTTTGATTAGATTAGGAGACGTGATGCTTTGGAATTTCTTATACTCTTCCAGTGCCCTTCGACGGTACTGTCCTTTCCGTAAATAGCTGACATTTGCGGGGTTTCGGGCGTTTTGGGTAACGGAATCACTCTCAATACTTTTCACATGCATTACAAACATACCAGGACAGAGAAGTATTTCCGCTAGGTTAGACCAATTACCTAAAAGTAAAGATGGTGAGGCACGGGCCCTTAGTCTAGTTACGTACTGCATATCCCAACAGTTTGCTGGATGAGAGTGTCCATAATAATCACTCAGGGCCTCTCGAAGCCAGTTCGGCTTTATGAAGGTGCCCAGAACTCTGTCAACCATAGTGATAGCGGTCTGCTCTTATGGTGGATCACCTGCCCGTCTTTTTATAACCTCAGGCCTTTTCGGGAATCGTGTGGTTAGGATAGCTACCATTTCAACCACTTCTCCCCAATTGAGGTGGGGATCACCGAAGTCATTCAAGATGGTAGAGAGTGTGTCTTGGAAGCAGAGTTTGCTTTCGACAGCTATTTCTAACATGTATAGGATATCATCATCAAAATCCCTGACATCTCCAGCTACCAATTGATTTGTATAATTAAGATGGAAAACTCTAATCAATTCATCCCTCCAGTAAAACTGAGTGGTGTTCTGCTCAGAAACGACGAATATAATCTTCCGCGCGGGTGAGAACAGATCCACAAGTCCTGCAGTCCTTATCTTTTAAAGTCCATCGCAATAGGTAGCGGGATAATTAAGGATTTAGAAACTAGCCGTATTACTGGACGAAGGTGGACTACGGGCGCGGCTATAAGTACACTACCCGATATAAGACCAATATCTCGTTCACTCGGTCAGAGATTTTGGATTCGATCAGCCAAAAAACTCTCAAACCCCAGCCGAGGAGACAGTAGCCTCGGCTGGCGAAACTTCCTTAGTGGAAAAGGGAATTGGGCAAATTCCAAGTTCATTAGACCGCCACGCCGTGAACTTATCGACAGAGCCTGTAGTGCACGCCTTAAAACCGACTCAAGAACCTCAGGACGAACCTTAAAGTCAGTAGAAGAAGAGTTTAAAAACAAGGACTTATGCCAATGTGATTATGTATACGAAGCCCATCAATCCAGTACTCAGAGATTATTTCGTTATCATTGTGGGTGTATACCTAGTAGCTCCTTAATACATGAGGGTGTCCACATATTGTATCATGTTATGGATAAGATTTGGAAAGAGACCTTGATGATACATTGGGGTTGGGTTCTCGAACATCTAGAGAACCTTTGCTACCATGATGCACTGACTTTTTTGAAATTACTGAGTAGTAAGATTAAGTTAGCGGGTGTATATTTCTCTCCTATCTGGAGGTGGCTAGTATATTGGGAAACTTTCTTCGGTTTCACAAAAGCTGGGCCTTTACAGGCTGAAGAAGCTAGAACAAGGTCATGGTTACTAGACTATGCTGAGCCAGGTGGTGTTTTACATGCTACAGACTACTGTGCGGGGATGTATTATATCCTGGAGGATATTTTGAATGAGTTCTTTGACCCAAGTAAAGTTCTTTGACCGATTTCGATAAAGGAGTGGGTCCAAAGTGGTGAATGGATGATGGGGGTTCGGGCACTGGATTAAAGACGGTTATCTCCTTGGGTGTTAGGACGTACAAGACTAGAGCCCTCAAGAATATCGCCGCAGTTTATGAGTCGAACGAGCAGATAGCGGCCGAGCTGGTGAGGTGTACACCGGAGCATCTCCATGTCATGCAGAAAGAAGAAGCGGGGCAGGAGACGTGGGAACATGAGACAAGGGGACGCTGGACGGCGAGGCTAGTTCCAGGTTAGTTAAGCACGGAGAGGTCAGTTACTACCTGACTCAGTTTATGAGTGGGCACGGATGCTTTCGGTCGTATCTCCACAAAATGGGGAAGGTCGATAGCCCGTGCTGCCTCCGTTGTAGAGGTGAAGCGGACGACGCGGCACATGTTATTTTTTCCTGTAGTCGTTGGGCCCAGTGGAGAGAGCAAGTTGAGGAAAGTGTGGGACTGCTTTCACCAGAAAACATCGTAGCTATCATGCTTAGAGGCACAACAGAATGGAATCTGATCTCCAAGTATATCGAGCAGGTATTAAGAACTAAAAACCGAGAGGATGAAGTAATAAATTAGTTTTTTAATTAGATTAGGAGATGCCTTAATGGCAAAGTCAAAGACCTAGCCTGAAGCAATGTGGTAAACGGTCCCGGGCTAGTGTCTTGGAGCAGGGGGGGTGTTTTNTACTTCACGCCCAATGAAAGCATGCCTGAGTTTGTCGACAAACTGTCTGAGCTTGAGGACGCTGTACAGGGTCTGGATGGGGAGATCGTTGTCGCCGGCGATTTTAACGGCAGGGCCTTAGAGTGGGGCATGGCTTATCCGGACAGAAGAGGTAGCCTCCTAATGGAGATGATCTCTAGGCTGGGGCTGGTCGTCCTTAACTTAGGTAACACTCCTACCTTTAGACGGCCAGGGCATCGGGGTACGATACCGGACGTCAGCTTTGCATCCGAGAACCTCGCCTCCAGAGTGGAAGGGTGGACGGTAATCGAAGATTATACGGGAAGCGATCACCAGTATATAATCTTCAGGTTACTGGATGACCCAAGCAGACCAAGTCCTAGTCCTTCAAGCCGCAGAAAGTGGTGTGTCGACAAGCTAGACGACCATAGCATGACTGCTGTCCTGCTTGATGGTCTGTCAAGCGTAACAGCTCTCGATGGAACGGAAGATCGCACCAAGGCTGAGGAAATCGTCGACGAAACCATGAAGCTCTTACGTAAAGCATGTAAAGCGTCGATGCCCCGCGTAAAAATCAAGACGGCCAAACGCCCTGTTTACTGGTGGACGGAGGAAATCGCCGAACTGAGAAGGAACTGCCTACGAACCCGGCGGAAGGCACACAGAGCAAGAGATAGGAATGAGATTGACCGGCTCTCGGCTGAATACAGGTACGCGAAGAAAGTTCTGCGGCGCGCGATCAATAAGAGCAAGGTTGCATGTTGGAGGAGGCTAAGCCAGGAAGTGAACGAGGATCCTTGGGGACTTGGCTACAAGATCGTGACCAAGAAACTTGGGGCCACATCACCTGGTGTAGTGGAGGATGCTACGACGATGCGCCATATAGTAGACACGCTGTTCCCGTCTCATCCAGTTCGTGAGGAAGTAGTCGAGGGTAATGTCGGTGATATTCCACCATTTAGCTTAGAGGAGCTAGAAGCTGCCGTTAATGCTTTGCGCAACAAGAAAGCCCCGGGCCCCGATGAGATACCAGGTGAGGCTCTCAAATGCGCACTCCGTGCCTGCCCAGACATTCTACTCAGGATGTATCAAGTGTGTCTTAAAGCTGGTATATTTCCAACCCGCTGGAAAACCGCGCGGCTCGTCCTTATCAGTAAGGCTAAAGGTGAGGCGAATTCCCCATCAGCATTCAGGCCCCTCTGTATGCTGGACACAGCAGGAAAGGTGCTGGAGAAATTGATACAACCCCGTTTACTCTCGGCGATTCGAGACGCTGGGGACCTATCAAACCATCAATACGGTTTCAGGCGCGGTCGTTCGACCCTAGATGCAATCCAGCAGGTAGTTAAAGCTGTCGCGAGGGCAGAAGATGGTAATCGTCACTCCCATAGGGTAGTTCTTCTCGTCACACTCGACGTCAAGAATGCGTTTAACTCGGCACGGTGGATCGACATGTTAGGAGCGCTAGAGAATAAGTTCAGGATCCCAGGTTATCTTCTGCGAATGGTCGGCGACTATCTGCGTAACCGATCTCTGGTGTACGACACCACGGAGGGCCGGTTTGAAAGAGTCGTTACCGCTGGAGCGGCACAGGGATCCATCCTTGGACCGGACTTGTGGAACACGATGTACGACGGCCTCCTCCGACTGGAAATGCCAGAAGAGACGCTCCTGGTCGGATACGCAGATGACGTTGCAGCTCTGATCCCTGCCCGTTCTGTCGAGTTGGCGCAGTTGAGACTGAATCAGGTGATGAGAAGGGTGAGCCGCTGGATGAGCGACCATGGACTGTCGTTAGCGCTGGCCAAGACGGAAGTCGTCATCCTTACCAAAAAAAGGATAGAAACACTCGTCCCAATGCTCATCGATGGGGAAAGGGTAGAGACTAAGCCTGCTGCGAAATACTTGGGAGTAGTAATCGACTCCAAGTTAACATTTGGGGAGCAGATTCGCCGAGCCGCGGACAAGGCGGCAAAGGTAACGGGGAACTTGGCCAGGCTAATGGCGAACACCCATGGCCCTAAGCCGAGCAAACGACGACTGCTAATGACCACTGTCGAGTCCGTTCTTCTGTACGGTGCTGAAATCTGGGGCGGAGCGATGGAGAAGAAGATCCACAGAAAGCGTCTTGCGTCGGTCCAGCGGAGAGCAGCCCTGAGAGTTATCAGTGCCTATCGTACTGTCTCGGAACCGGTTGCACTGGTTGTCGCGGGAGTAATCCCAATATGGTTGCTGGCACTGGAGCGTAAAGCGGTATACCACCGAAAAGCCGAGGAGGGAAGGGATAACGCTAGTATAGATGAAAGAACCCTCACTCTACAGAAGTGGCAGAACACGTGGGAGCACGATACAAGGGGACGCTGGACGGCTAGGCTGATTCCACAACTAGCACCTTGGATCACCCGCAAACACGGAGAGGTCAACTATTATCTGACTCAGTTCATGAGTGGGCACGGATGCTTTCGGTCTTATCTCCACAAAATGGGGAAGGTCGATAGCCCGTGCTGCCTCCGTTGTATAGGTGAAGTGGACGACGCCGCACATGTGGTTTTCTTCTGCAGTCGTTGGGCCCAGTGGAGAGGACAGGTCGAGGAAATTGTAGGGCTTCTTTCGCCCGAAAACATTGTGGCCATAATGCTTAAAGGCATACAAGAATGGGACCTGATCTCCAAGTATATCGAGCAGGTATTACGGACTAAAAACCGAGAGGACGAAACAATAAATTAGTTTCTTAAATAGATTAGGAGATGCCTTAGTGGCAATGTCAAAGACCTAGCCTGAAGCAATGTGATAAACGGTCCCGGGCTAGTGTCTTGGAGCAGGGGGGGTGTTTTAGTGGGTAGTCCGAAAGGGAGTCCCACACTGTTGGGAAATATTACCCTTCGTGCGCCTCCAGAGTGGAAGGGTGGACGGTAATCGAAGATTATACGGGAATCGTTCACCAGTATATAATCTTCAGGTTACTGGATGACCCAAGCAGACCAAGTCCTAGTCCTTCAAGCCGCAGAAAGTGGTGTGTCGACAAGCTAGACGACC
>KZ652277.1:26955-37075 GCA_001010745.2 Gerris buenoi
GGCAAATTTAGGCCATACACGTCAAACATCACGTTTGCGCAAACCTGATGTCAGGCAAATTTAGGCCATACACGTCAAACATCACGTTTGCGCAAACCTGATGTCGGGCAAATTTAGGCCATACACGTCAAACATCACGTTTACGCAAACATTTTGACCGTGCATGGGGACCTTAAGAAGTAATTATATTGTTATAATGTTATCCTACACAGCGAGCAATCCAAATTTTGTTTGCAACCTCGTCTCTATATTTATATTATATATAACTTTATTATTATAATTTTTATTAAATATAAATTATATATTATGTAATAAAAAAAATATTTTTAAATGTATTCATAACAGGTAAATATTGTTTAGAAAAATTTGAGAACTTGATAATAATTATGAATTATAATAAAAATATATAATCAAAAACCTTGTAAAATATAGCAAATGACAAACAAATAATATTTTTCTTTGTAACCCTGAAGACCGAAATATTAAGTTAATAACGTATTTAGAATATTAGCACATATATTTAATATTGTTTTAACTATTAACTGAATATGTTTAATTAATTTAAATACTAATACATTGATTTTTTAAAAATAATTCATTTGTGAAAAAGTTTTTGGAACGAAGTTCCTTATGGCACATTCTGGAGCCCGGGAGTGAATCCGAAAAAACGACCATAATAACCGTCACAAAATCACCGTCATGAAATAACCGTCACAAAATCACCGTCATGAAATAACCGTCACGCAATAAGCGTCACGAAATCTACCGATGACGATAACTTGTGTAAAAGATTACTAAGTTAGTAAACATTTAGTACACATGTTCATTTTATTAATGCGTAGGCTAAATTCGTTAGACAACGATATCCGCTCAAGCGTTCACGCGCAAAAGCTCGCGTAAACGTAACCTAAAAATTGGAATTTTANTCACTTGGTTTTATAAATATCGAAAATAAATCGTAGTTAACAGTTTATACGTCTTTAGCATTTTATGTGATTTCATAATTTATATTTAATGAAAAATGTAAGGAACTTCGTTCCTACCGGGTGTCCCGCGACACCACACGTATTTTTTTTACTTTCCTTATTTGTTGGCCTCATTTAGTTTTTATGGGCAAAGAATTGTTTTAGATTATAAATAAAAGTTTCTTTTAATACTATATGCAGCTATTTGGTATTTAACCCAACTAGTAGATTTGCTGAGAGGGGGGTTAACACCAGTTACGGGTTAAAGAGATTTCTTGAAACAAAGGCATACTACAGTATTTAAGAACATATATGTGGAGGGGGATAATGAAATACATATTTTATTTTATTGTTATTATTATTGGAACGTTAGTTCCTTATGGCACGTTCTGGAGCCCGGGAGTGAATCCGAAAAAAGGACCAAAATAACCGTCACAAAATCACCGTCACAAAATAACCGTCACAAAATCACCGTCACGCAACCAAACGTCACGAAATCTACCGATTACGACAATTTAAGTCAAAGAAGACCGAGTTAGTTGAAATTGGGTTCACATGTTCATTTTATTAATGTGTAGGTTGACATTGTTGGAGAACGTTATCCGCCTAAGCGTCAATATAGTTTTTCGAAAGTAATCCACGGATTTCTATACAGATTGATTGGAACCGTTTGCGCTCTTTAAATTCTCCTAAATTGATACATACTTTAATTCATGTAATAAATTAAAACCATTTTGATACATAAAAAAAACGGGGGAAGCAATGAAACAACTTAGACAATAAAAGCTAATAAAAGCATAAAATCAATAAAGTACGTGGTAGCATGCGAGGAAGCTATGTGCCGCACCACTTGGCAGTCTATATTTTTATTTCTATTAAATAAATTCTAATAAGGAGATATAGTTTTTTAAACACGAGTATTGCCACCATCTTAAATCCAAAATGGCTGTGTGGAAATATTTATATTTCTCAGCAAGGTTGGATTCCCCTATACGGAGCATCATGTATAGAAATGCAAAAACTAACAAATATAATGCACACATAATTAAAGTGTTTCCTATATATTGATATAAATTGCATTATTTATGTATTCTTTTTCATTTCATACTCTTTTGAAAAACCAGATACGCTACATCGAAGCCCAGGTAATCTACTACAGATACATACACCCAAGATTCCCAAAATCGGCCTGTATACAGATGTGTCTTAAAATAGATATCTGAAGATGGAAATTGTAATAAGAGAAAACTTATGAAATGAAGAAGAATCCATAATTGGTGCATTTTTTATCAAAATATAGAAAAGACTTTAATTATATTATGTGCCAGTTTTTTCCATTTCTATACATGATGCCCCGTATAGGGTAGTCCAACAAACCAAAGATTTCGATTTTAACTATTTCTTTTGGTATTAATAACAAAATTTACAAATTTTTATACCTTTAATTTAGCTAAAAATATGTGAAAAAAGTTTTTCCTGTGGTAGGCTGTGAAATAGTAACTTTAGAGCCGAAAAAACAATGCTAAAATCAATTTTTTCATTACGTGGACTTAAATAGTTATATACGCACCAAGGAGGAAACAAAGTCATTACTCCCTGAGCATTTTGGTTGGTTCCTGAGGCGTAGCCGAGGGAACCATGACGAAGTTTAATCCCGAGGCATAGCCGAGGGAGTTAATTATAACGAAGGAATGATGACTGTTTGCTCCCGTGGTAAAATAGTAAACTTTGTCACTATAATTATTTAAGTAATTTTCAAAAAAGATGTAACTTTTGTGGGGCTGGATGGGGTGTCCAGACACAGAATTAAAATAATAATTAAGAAGGAAAAGAACACAAGGATATTTTGGTTGGTGTCTCAAACTCGACTGTTGTTTATTTTTCTAACTTGTCAAGAATAAATATTTACAGTAGTGTTGACATGTCATAATGAAATAAAATGAACAAAAATAAAAATATAAAATTAATTCCCTACATTACCCCCCTCCAGTGTGAACGATTATCTTGAGCTGGGGAGAAAACTAACTTTCCTTCCAGATCTCAAATGCATCCCTGCTTCATTATCTTTAGGTTGTTTGCCGGGATGTGATGGTGATGTGGTTGGAGGTGAAGGTGTTGTGGTAGGTTGGTGTGTACAGTCGTCGGTGTTAAGTAGGTACGCTGGTTTTATTCTGTCAATATATATATTTTTCTCTTTTCCGTTGATTAAAATTGTGTAGTATTTTTGCGTCTTTTTTGTCACTTTGTAAGGTGCGTGGTAAGGTGGCTGCAGAGGCTTGCGTGGCGTCTTGTCTAATGAATACGTGAGAGGCGGTACTTAGCTGGGGATAAATAAACACATTCTCTCGAGTTCTGTGATTTGTTTGAACTGGCTTAAGGCGTTGAATCGTTGTATGCAAACGTCCTACGAAGTCTGTTGGGTCGCAGACATTCTTGTCTGATGTGTGAAAGAAGTCACCAGGAACTCTGATAGTTTGTCCGTATGTGTATTCTGCAATTGACTCTTTGTTGTCTCCAACAGGAGAAGATCTGATTCCGAGTAAAACGGTCGGAAGAGCTTCAGTCCAGTTGTGAGTTTTGTGGCACATGAGTGCTGCCTTGATTGTCCTGTGAACTCGCTCGATTTTTCCATTACACTGAGGGTGATATGGTGTTGTTCTCACGTGTTGAATGCCGAGTAATTTGGAAAGTGCTCTGAAAAGATCGCTTTCAAATTGACGACCTTGGTCTGTAACTATTTTGCTTGGTATTCCAAAGCGAGCTATCCAGTTGGAGTATAACGCTTTGGCCACAGTTTCTGCTGTCATATCCTGTAATGGAATTGCTTCGGTCCAGTTAGAAAATCTGTCGATGCAGGTCAAGCAGTAGCGGTACCCGTCAGAAACTGGTAGTGGTCCAATGAGGTCTATATGGATGTTTTCGAACTTATTGTTTGTTGGCGCGAATAAGCGATACGGAACGCGAGCTTGAGTAAGAGTCGCTTCACAGTTATTCAAGCGTTGGAGTTTCCCTGTAGCTGCTTTGAAGCATTATAACTGCAAGGTTGTTCGCATTTGTTTGCCTTTTTACCAAAGGTGAAATGATACCAACAGAGTTTTCCCTCTTGTCGGTAGCGGCTTGAAGAGCGCGCGCGAAATGGTCGAGTGAAGCTAGAAGATCGGGAACGGTTGTTTAATTTTAAATTTTCTGATTTTAAAGAATTAATTTCTTTCGTTAATTTTTCGATTTGTTTTTCAAGTCGGTCAAATTTATCGTCTGCGTCGTTATTTTTTGAAACGGTTGATACAGAAGGATTTTCTGTCACGTCTGTTATTTTGTCGGCCATCAAAGAGATTTTATCCAAATTGTCTTCGCTAATTGACAGTATGGCTTGAGTTTGAGCAGGCAAATTTTTAAACCATAATGTTTTTAGGATTTCGTCGCTTAATTTGTTATTTGCGAGGTTACGCATTTCGCGTAAAATGTCAGATGGTTTCTTTCCGCTGAAATCCATACCTGTCAAAAGTTTGTTTACTTTTTGATGTTCGGAATCGGCGAACTGTCTTATTAACCGTTGTTTAAGTGTAACGTATTTATTTTCAGCGGGTGGTTGTTTGATTAAATCGCTTACTTGTGACAAGACGTCACTTTCTATTACGGAGACAACGTGGTAATATTTTGTTTCGTCTCGCGTAATGTTTGACGTGACGAACTGGGCTTCGATTTGGCTAAACCACAGTTCGGGGTCCGCTCTCCAGAAGGGTGGAAATTTCACGGCAACTCTGGCGATCGAATGTTGACCATCTTGGATTTTATTATCCTGCTCTTCCATTGTAATTTCTGTTGATTTGATTTATTAACTTTGAATCGACAATTTAGAATTTTGAAATGTGATCCGAAAAATGTAAAAATATAATAATTCGAAAATTCTTACCGACTTGTTGTTTGAAAATGATCTTGTTTCTTGGTACTTTTCTTCTTTATCGGGGTCACCAATTTTGTGGGGCTGGATGGGGTGTCCAGACACAGAATTAAAATAATAATTAAGAAGGAAAAGAACACAAGGATATTTTGGTTGATGTCTCAAACTCGACTGTTGTTTATTTTTCTAACTTGTCAAGAATAAATATTTACAGTAGTGTTGACATGTCATAATGAAATAAAATGAACAAAAATAAAAATATAAAATTAATTCCCTACATTACTATTTAGCAGAATATTACGCTTAAATATATAAAAATAAACAGTGTGGGAGTGTTTATAACCTGCGATGAAGTAACCGTTTTTTTAGTAAAATTTTCTTAAAATATGACAGCCTGTTTGTTATTTTGCTGACACATAGAACTTTTTATGACACTTTGAACTTTTGCTGACACTTTGATATTTTGCTGATACTTTATTTTAAAGAATTAAGAAAAATGACATTTTGCAGACTAAAAACAGTAGGGGAGACTGTTGTACCTTGGAGCAAAATTTACTTTTGATTTTTTTAAAAAGCCATTTTTTAAAATATAATAACGGAAAGAGTCTCTCCTGATAACACCATTATTTCTACACACTAGGTATTTTTTGAGTTTAAATATTAAACAGTTATAGGGGAAAAAAATATATTTCTATTTTATTAATATGTGATCAATGGTACAAGACCATAATGTACCATTGATCACGTCTCAGTATACCTTATATCATCAACGTCATGTACCTTAAGGAAGATAAAACGGATTAAAAACCACATTTTTTGAACAGGAATTTTTATTGTAATCATTTTTGTTAAATTTGTATTGTATAATTTTTAATTGTTTATAAATGTTTTAAAATCAGTTAAAAATCGTTAAAAAACGTTAAAGTTTGGAAAACTTTTCTTGGAACCTCAACTGTCCATTAGTTCTAGCAGAACCACTTAAATTCGACTTGGGTTGGCAGTTTTATCACAATATTTTCCGGTAAGGACATTGTTGTGATCCAAGGTACATGATGGTGCATTTGTCCAAACTTAACCTTCTCAACACTCTAGGTTATGTTTAAAACATAAATATGGCATAACAAATTACTCACCAATAAATAGTGATTTAGATACAAAGTGATTTAAAAGATAAAACACAATTGTCAATTTTTAAAAAAATAAAGAGTAAAACCAAAAGTTATTACTTTTTGATGTAAAAAATTTTTATTTTTATTTTATTCAAAAACTAGCACATGGACAACAACTGTCAGGCTTGCAAGGACTTGACTAAGTATTAACATTGTCTTAGTACAGTTCTGTCACGTAGATAGCAGCATCTTCCAAGAAACTGAAGGGTGATCCAAGGTACACTATGATCAAGGTACAACAGTCTCCCCTACAACAATGCTTAATTTTGCTGCCGTGAGTAGACAAAAATTTTTTACGTCCTAGAACGGAAATTTTTTTTCTGTACTGTCAGCAGTTATTAAAACTTCCGCAGTGGCGCTGCAATCTTAGTCAAAAGGCTTCTTAGTACGATTGAATTCCGCTGGATGACAATGCCTTTTATTTATCTTTTCTTATAGTGTAACATCTTTTTAAGGTTTCTTTTTTTTAAATCTTAAGTTTGAACTAATATTTGTTATTGTTATAATAATTATATTTAGTTTTTTCATTGTCTGCTACTTCGGAAAAAATAGCATATGCTACGCGACTGTGAAGTGTTTTTTCTTTACCTTGGCAAAATTTCCTGTCTCGCTTCGCTCGAAAGTAAATGTGATTACCACGGTAAAGAAAAAACTCACTTCACAGCCTAGTAACATAATATACTATTATAGCACCTTATAGTAAAAATTCTTGCAACTCTTTTTTTTATTATTTTTTTTTATAAAAAATAAGTTGGCTATACTGTTTACAAATCTTAAAATTTTATTATTTAACATAAGGTCAGTATTGCTAACTGAAGATAATGGTGTAATTACTTTCCTCCCTTACTTTCCCTACTAGGCTGTAATGGGATGCTTTCCTTTTACCTATAAACTAGGGTGGAAAGTTTTTTCTCTCTTTTGGAGAATAAAAAAAACTTTCAATTGAATCTAGACGTGGCATTTATTAAAATTATTGGAATATGAGAAGCTTAAAGTCAAGTGGACCCTGATACCTTTAACAATTGAAAAAATAATTTCAAGAGTTTGCGTCGCTCAAAATATCAAGAGTTTAATAAATCAAATATTTAGTTATCTGGTCTTATCGACAGATTTACACGAGCGAGTATCGCATTAAATCGCCACTTTACCGTAAGGCCGAATTCACTTCATTCTAATTCATTGAACAAGCTTCAAGTTCACTCTCATATTATTACATGTTTTATTATTTTAACATATTTTTTAAAGATTTAATTACATTATTTTATTACAACATCATATTTGTTTAAATTGGCAGCATCTTTATTGCCAGGTAAGACTATTTTATGTATTTTTTTAATTTTAATTAACTTTTCATTGTGTTTTTTGACAATGGGACATTTCAAATAATTAATAACAAATTTAAAATAGTCTGTCAGCTAGTGAGGGACAAAGCTTCCTCGCTTTCTATTTCGTGTTTTCTAATAATCTCTGACAAAATTGTTTTATCTCTAGTAGGGAGGAAATGTTATGATTTTGGATTAGTTTAGAGGGACTAAAACAGATCTTTTCTTCCCTGAACTCAAAAAGTAGGGAGAATAATTGCAAGATAAATAGATCTTTTTATATACTACGTTTTTTAAATTTTCTTAAACCGTGCCATCGATATATTATATGAAATAATATAATCCATATATTTCCTGTTTTGCTGTCATTTAATGTTTATCTCTTATTTATAAAAATCATAAATTTGAAACCTGTCAAAATGAAGATTGTAAATATTATGGGATATGACAAAACAAATAAAATAACTTGCGGATTTTTTCCGAACTAACTTTTTATTCAGCAAATTTACTGAAAACGAATTAAATTCTGCTGAAAAATGACTAAAAATATTAAAATAATGCATTGTCATCGTGTTCTGAGCTGTTCTGAAAGTTTCAAATGTCTAGCTACTCGGGATGTTAGTTAAAATTCGATTGCAAGATTTGTACACAAACAAACAAGAAACCAAGTTAATAAAAACGTAGTAAAAAGTAAACTAGGGCGAAAAAGTAAGTACTGCAAACTTAATTGCTTTATAAATAGTAGGAAATGAATGGCTAATGTAATGAAGTAGTTGAAATCAGGTTGGCGTTTTTTCGTGGTGTTTTTTCGACTTTCTTTATCATTGTTTATAACCTGCATCTAAATAACCTTCTATTTGAGTATAATTCCAATTCTTATTTGTTAGCAAATTTTTGAAGAAATTAAGCTATTGCAATGACTTAAAAATTTTTGTACTGCGGATTTAAAAAAAAAAAAAAAAATCCATAGAATTCCGTTTGAGGCCATTCTGAATCGATTCCTAAATGTTAAACACTTTTTACTTTTCACTATAGTCCAGTCATTAGGTAGTTTCTTAAAACAAATTCTGGAGTATTTATGATTTTTTGCTCCTTTTTGTTTTTTGTCAAAAACCTATATGTAATTTCAGTATTATTAACCGTCAAAGTTTAAAAATTCAAAAATATATAACTTCAAAATGGCGGCCAATATCAAAATGAAATTTGGGGGGCTTGTTTGTCATAGAGAGAGGTACATTCGTGCCGAATTTCAACTCGATCAGGACCATTTTCGATTTATTATGATTTTTTTTTAAATTTTTGCTGACTAAGCAAACTGGGTTCAAAATGGCAGAAAAAAATTGATTTTCCGGGCGGCACAACTACAGGTTAGGACTGATTCTGCCAAGTTTCAACTCTCCTTGGGTGCTACGATGATAACACACATTCATAAACACATCCATACACACATACATACACACATACATACGTTATGCTAAAAACCACTCAGGAGGTCTTAAAAACACCTAAAACGAATAATTCCGTTGAAATCTCGAAAAAAAAATATGTTTTGGTGAAATAATACTTTTCCTACGATTAGTAGTAGTCCAGTCATTAGGTGCTAAAAAGGAGTGTTTTAAAACAAATTCTGGAGTATTTATGATTTTTTGCTTTTTTATGTTTTTTGGGGTGCTGATTACGAATCTGAGGTTTGCCACCAAAAATGTTCGTTGGAATTTGAGTTATAGCCAAAAAACATGAAAAAATAACGTTTTCTTACGGTATTTGCCATATAACTAAAAAACTACCAACTTTTGGTAAAAAATCATTCTTCACTAAAACAATCTTCATAAAATTTCCTATATTATAGATCATAATTTTTTTTTCGTCACACGTACCGTTTAGGCGCAAACACGGGTTGAAGTTAGCGTAATATTTTGACATTCAAGCTCAATACAACACCACACAGCGGGCAGCGGGGTTCCGTGCCAAGAAATCTATTACCCCGCAACAAACACTCCCTTCCTAAGAATATATACATATACATAATATATAAATATACTTACATATACATACAGGGTGGTCCAAAGGTCTCCCCCCCCCCTCTTAACTTTTGAACGGTTTGAGATAAATTAATGGAACTTGGGGGATCTCTACCATGCCAAGGGAAGTTTGTTTTCATGCTATTACCCTCTAGGAGCAACCTACCCCTTTGCCCCCAGGCCACCCAACTTCAAAATTAAAAATTGGGATGTATATTTTTGATAGCATATTTGGATTCTACGGTGAAAAATAATAATCTTTTACTTGTAACTATTTTTTCTATCACCAATATTTTGCCCCCTATAGGGGGGTAAAGATAGCAAAATAACCCTTCCGAAATAGTAAAAAATAACACTTAAATCGTTATAAAATCTAAAAGGTTAGAAATGAAGTAATGGAACTTGGGGGATTTGTACCATGTAAAGGGAATTATGTATTCAACCACTCTCGTACAAGGGGCACCATTTTTCCCCCAGGCGCTGAAATCTACCATTTTATGCCTTTTCCCCCCTATAGGGGATAAAATATTGGAGATAGAAAAAAAGTTTAAAGTAAAATATTTATATTTTTGCCGCAGAATCTAAATCTGCTATCAAAAATATACACTTAAGTTGCCCCTGGTGGGCGATAACATGAAAACAAACTTCCATTTGCATGGTAGAGATACCCTATGTTTCATTAATTTATCTCAAACCGTTCAAAAGTTAAGAGAGGGGGGGGGTAACCTACCTACTAAACCAG